>WSYH01006221.1:0-15654 GCA_036426205.1 Ascaphus truei
AAGAAACCCCCCGCTACCACCTCCATGCAGGCAGCGGGAGCGCCGGGCACGTGGGGGGAAGAAACCCCCCACTACCACCTCCATGCAGGCAGCGGGAGCACCGGGGACGTGGGGGGAAGAAACCCCCGCTACCACCGCATGGCAGGCAGCGGGAGCGCCGGGGACGTGGGGGGATCAGGGGGAAGCGGGGACCTGAGGGACATCCCCGCTCCCATCTCCCGCCCTGCGGGCTGACACGGGGGGAAGCGGGGACAGGAGAACACCCCTGCTACCACCTCCATAACTGCGGGCAGCGGGAGCGCAGGGGACAGGGGGGAAGGCACAGAGAATACTTACTGTGTCCTCCATGGGGAGACAGTAGGGGAACCCCTGCTGCAGCCTAAGTGAGATGATACTGTGAACGGTGCTTAGGGTATAAACTGTAGTGAATATCGGAGAAAAAGGACCCAATGTAGCACTCGAGTTCACATTCTGGGGATAAGTGATTGACTTAAAAACATAATCTTTATTAAACAACATATATAAAATATTGGTCCAACGACGTACTGAGGGTGAGTTGATCCTAAATATAGGAAGCCATATTGGCTCTGGATCAAAATAATAAATATGTGCCAGACGGTTTTAATAAACCACTGGTACTGTTGCAACACAGTAATCCTAATGCGAACCTGTGTTGTAGGTGATTGTAACAGGGGTGTCCGGGTAAGTACTGGGATTGCAGGTCACAGTGTCATAATGAATCTGTATTAGATGTGACCCAACTGATAAACATAAAAACAAATATACTATGTGTATCAGTGTTGGTATTGCTGAATCAGCTGCGCTTCTCTATGGTAGTATGCGTGCCCCTATCAGTGACACATGACCTGAGGTAGCCCTCTGGATACTATACTCCTGGGGTGTATAAACCTATGTAAACCAGCATGGCTATAGTCAGGGAAAATGTCCTGACTAAGGTTATGGCAGTGGGTCAGTATCCCAGTGTTGGAGACACTGATAGTAGGGGCAGGTAAATATCTTTAAGAACAGAGAGCTGCGTTATAGTAGAAGCTGAGGTATACCTCAGAGATGTACAGCAGCACACAAGCACGTCAGAGCAGCTGTGGTGTACTGCAGGAGAGGTAACTCAGTACTATAATACCGGAACATTTCCCTTAAATAACCTTAAAGAGGCTAACAGTGACCGTCGGGGCACTTATAGCCTGTGTAAAACTGCACTTGCAGACTACCGCATTGACTCGCGGTCAAGGATACATGCGGAGGCAGTCCTAATCTGCGCGTGCATGTGTGTATAGAGAAAAAGCCCCTCGCGAAACGCGCGCGTCGGCTCTCTATATCTCTATGGCAGGGGTGGAGGCGTGGGGCTCCTGCTCTCCTCTGTCTGCCATTACCGAACCCTTCCTATTCCCCCCTCTCTTGCTTTTCCCTCCTTTGAGGCTCACACTGTCCAGATCTTCTCTCCTCTCCCTGTTCATGTGGCGGTCATCTATCGCCCACCTACCTCTACTCTTCCCTTCTGCCATTTCTCTCCACTTGAATCCTGGCTCTCTTTCTTACTCTCCTCAGACTCCACTGTTTCTCCTTGGGGACTTCAATTGCCACATTGATGACCCCTCTCTCTTGGGTTTCCCGCTTTCTTTCTCTTACCCTCTTCTTGGCCTTCAACAGTGGACTGCAGCCAGCACCCACAAGGATGGCCACTACTTTAGACCTGGTTTCACTAAAAAACTCTCTCTCTCTGATTCTCCATTTCCCTTTTCCTCTCTCTGACCATCATCTCATCTCATTCTCTTTATGTCAGCTTCTTCCCTTCTCCACTCATCTACCCCCCGGTTCTGCAGAAACTGAGCTCTATTCACTTACCTGGACTTTGAGTCCCACTTACTCTACCTCTCCTCTCATCTCTCAGCTCTGCATACAGACCCTGGACAACCTGGTCAGAAAGTACAACTCTGTCTTGTCCTCGTCTCTTGATCTAATGCCCCGCTTCTCTCTGCGCCCTCGCCCTTCTAACCCTGAGACCCTGGCTAAATTCCCACAGGCGCATGCTGCGTTCCTCCACTCGTTCCTATGAAGCGCTTCTGGAGGAAGTCATCACACTCTCGCAGACTCCTTCACTACAAATTTATGCTTATCCTGTTTCAACTCTGCCTCTCGCAAGCCTAACAAGCCTACTTTCTTCTGCCTAATCAACATGCACAAGTCTAAACCCACACCGACGTTCTCTGGTCTTTGATACTCATACTCAAACCACCCTCGCTGCCTCTCTTCCTCCATCCTCCGCTCAGGACTTGCTGACTATTTTAGGAAAAGGTGGAATCCATACGGACAGAACATCCCTCCCTGTTTCTTCCCCACACCTACACCTCTTCCTAACTCTCTCTGCCTTCCTTGAGTCTTTTTCCACATGTCTCAGAGGACGGATGTGTCGCTGTTGATCTCCTTCTCTCTCTACCACTTGCCCTCTGGACCCCATTCCCTCCCATCTCCTAAAACCTCTAGCTCTACCTATAATCCTACGCTTACACACATTTTTACTCCTCCCTCTGCTCTGGAACCTTTCCATCCTCCTTCAACATGCAACAGTATACCATACACTCAGAAAACAGCAAGCTTGACCTACCTGTCTTCTAACTATCGACCTGTCTCCTCCTGCCTTTTGCATCTAAACTACTGAACGTCTTTATTCTCTCGCTTGCTCCATTTTCTCAACACCTATTCTTCCTAGACCCTCTACCAATCTGGCTTCCGGCACTGCTCACTCCACCGAAACAGCCCTCACTAAAATAACTGACGACCCTCCATGCTGCCAAAGACAGAGGTCATTACACTCTGCTCATATACTCGACCTCCTCTGCACGCATTTGACACCGTGGACCACCCTCTTCTCCACACATTCTCCATACTCTAGGTATTCGGACACAAAGCTATATCCTGGATTCTCTCATACCTCTCCCATCGTACTTTTTGTGTCTCTTCTGCTAAACCACCTCCTCCTCTCTATGATCTCTCTGTGGGGGAGACCCAGGGGCTCTGTCCTGGGACCTCTTCTCTTTTCTCCTGTACAAACTCTCTTAGGTGACCTAATAACATACTTTGGGTTTAATATCACCTCTATTGCCGACGACACACAAATATACTTTTCAACCCTGACCTTACACCGCCTGTAACAAACCAAAGTTTCTGAATGTCTCTCTGCTATATCATCCTGGATGGCCCTCACGACGCCTTAAACTCACATGGTCACTAAAAAACAGAGCTCTCATTATTCCTCCAAAACCGGCCCTACTACCTCTTCCACATTACTGTTGGAACTACAATCATTCACCAGTAGGCCCAAAACCGCTAGGTTCATCGACTCTCCCTGCCCCCTACAACATCTAAACTTGTTTTGTCCGTAGTAATAAGAAGTTGTGTGTCACTCCATTCAGGCTCATTCTCTCTCCAGTCGTAAAGGCTACGTTTCGAGGTTCTTCAGTTTTCTTGTATTTTTCATGTCCAATCATTCTAAACATAATCCAGTCCAAACATTTCTAAAACTCTCCTCGCAAAACAGATAGCCTGAGAGCGGCGTGGAGTACTTTATAACCGTTGTTAAAAATCTTTTGGAGGATGACTACTTAGCTCAAAAAGCATCCTGGGCATGAACGGTGAATCTCAGTACATCTGTGGTGTCACGGCCCCCCACTGATTAGTGAACTCGCTGACAGGACATGCTACCTCCACTGTCTCCACCATACCAAATAGAATATCCAATGCTGACTGAAAGAATACAATCTCTACTCTTTCCTAGATCTGTCTCACATCTCCCTCTGAAATCCTCTCCTGGGCCTTCGTATCAAATCCCGAATCTCACACTCATTATTCTCCTCACTTTTAAGAGTTTTACATTCTTCTGCCCCATCCTTACAATCATTCACCTAATGTCTCGGTGTACCATGCCACCTAAAGACTCATTGTGTTCTTGTCAAAGATGTCTTCTTTCTTACCCCCTATTGGTATCTAAAGCCTGCTCCCCACTATAAACCTTTTTCACTGACTGCCCCACACAACCTTGGAATGCCCCCCCTCAGTACCCCGATAGCACCCTCTCTATCCACCTTTAAGACCCACATTAAGACACACTTGCTTAATGAAGCATATGAATAGCACTGTGGATATTCTAAACATGATACATAAAGCTTGGCCCCTGCAGGACGCACTTACCAGAACTCCCTCCTACTGTCTCTGTACGTTCTCCCTACCTACCAAATAGACTGTAAGCTCCTCGGGGCAGGGACTCCTCTTCTGACAAATGTGTTACTTTTATGTCTAAAGCACTTATTCCCATGATCTGTTATTTATATTATCTGTTATTTATTTGATTACCACATGTATTACTACTGTGAAGCGCTATGTACACTAATGGCGCTATATAAATAAAGACATACAATACAACCCCCAGAATGTGAACTCGAGTGCTACATTGGGTCCTTTGTGTCCTCCATGGAAAAGAATGGCCGCTTGTTGGGGGCGGGCTCATATAGAGCCTGGCCGCGCGCCCACAAAGCCTGGGAGAGCGCGCCAATCAGCAGTCATGTAGGGGAGTTTTTTGGGTTTTTTTTCAGCGCGAGCAGGGAAAATTTCAGCACGAACAGGGAAATTTAAAAAAAACAAACACGTGTGCTGCTTGGCTAATATTTACTCGCCCGGAGGTTAAATCCACTCGCCCTGGGCGTGTAAATGTATATGATTGTCGAACACTGGATATATATATTTATATATTTATATATATATATATATATATACACATATATACATACATATATACATACATATATGTGTATATATATATTTAGTTAAGTTATGGTGAGTAAAAAAAGTGACAAAAACCCTCCACAGCAAAGCATATAGCAAATGGAAATACAACTGTAAGCTCATTTGCATGTCTTAGGCAGGTCTGCAACCCCGCCTTTCACCATTATCACCCAGCACACAGCACTTCCACTGCAGCAACGGATTCTGGGAAATGACATGCAAATGAGCACACAGTGCCACTTTTTGCTTCAAAACCATTTTTAACATTGTTCCCTATAGGCTTAAGCTTGCTGCATGGTCACAGCTTTGAGCACAGCCAGGGTTAAGATGCATAGCCTGAAAACCCACCCACAGACAGCCGTTTCGACCTTAATGGGTCTCATCAGTGTGGGGTTGGTTAACTGGCTATGCAATGAAGCAATGAGGATGGGGTTTACCATACTTAGTTAAGTTATGGTGAGAAAAAAAGTGAAAGTTCGTAAAGAACAAAGATGGGACCCTGTGGCCTTGCATTGACTATCGACGTGTCAACAAAATTACTATCAAAAATCGGTATCCTCTTCCTCTCATATCTGAACTTTTTGATCGTCTTCAAGGAGCTAAAATCTTTTACAAATTGGATCTACGGGGTGCGTATAACCTTATCAGAATCCGTCAAGGCGACGAGTGGAAAACTGCATTCAATACCCGAGACGGACACTACGAGTACATGGTCATGCCTTTCGGTCTCTGTAATGCCCCAGCTGTGTTGCAAGATTTTGTCAATGAGATATTCAGGGATCTTCTCAACTCATTTGTAATTGTTTAGTAGGATGATGTCCTGATCTTTTCTAAGTCTGTGCAGGAACATGTAATACACGTCAAACAAGTACTGCTTCGTCTACAAGAGAACCATTTATTCGCTAAACTTGAAAAGTGTCACTTTCATCAATCTTCTACAGTTTTCTTAGGATACATCATTTCGGACTCCGGCCTCACGATGGACTCCTGCCAAGGTCAAAGCGGTTCTGGACTGGCCCCAATCCACCACGCTCAAGGCTGTACAGCGCTTCCTGGGGTTTTCCAATTATTATTGTAGATTTATTCAGAATTTCTCTTCTGTAGTAGCTCCCCTGACGGCTCTTAGAAAAAAAAGAGCAGATCCCTCATCTTGGTCTTTTGCTGCAGTCAAGTCTTTTAATCTCTTAAAAAAACCATTTGTATTCGCCCCGGTTCTGGTTCATCCTGATCCTAAGCTCCTCTTTACCCTCGAGGTGGATGCATCCGACGTCGGTGTAGATGCTGTTCTTTCCCAGAGAAAAAACCCTCAGGCCAGGTTGCATCCTTGTGCTTTTTTCTCCAAAAAAAATTCTGCAGCTGAACGTAACTATGATATTGGTAATCGTGAACTCTTGGCCATGAAACTTACCTTGGAAGAATGGAGACACCTTCTAGAAGGAACAGAGATGCCTATAACAATTCTTACAGATCACAAGAATTTGTTGTACATCGAGGGAGCTCGTCGCCTGGGAGCTCGCCAAGCCAGATGGTCACTCTTCTTTTCAAGGTTCAACTTTGTTATCTCCTAACTTCCTGGGCCGCAAAAAAGTCAAAGCAGATGCTCTGTCTCATCAGTTTTCTCTTGAGGATAATTTAGAGGATCAACTCAAGTCTATTCTTCCATCTAAACTTATTCTTTCTTCCACTAACTTTGAGGCTTTAAAGCAGGCCTGCACAACTCCAGTCCTCAAGGGCTGCAAACAGGCCTGATTTTCAGGATATCCCTACTTCAGCACAGCTGGCTCAATTAGTGGCTCAGTCATACTGAGCCATAATTTGAGCCAGCTTGGAAAACGGATATCCTGAAAACTGGTTGTTTGCGCACCTCGAGGATGGAGTTGCGCAGGCCTGCTTTAAAGGATATAGTTCTTCAACAAAACCAATAACCTTTACGGTTCCTGAGGGCCGTCTGTTTACTTCTCCTCCTTTGCACAAACAGGTCCCGGAGTGGGGACATTCTTCCAAATCGGCAGGTCATCCCGGGGCAAAAAGGACATTGGATATCATCTCCTGGACTTTCTGGTGGCCTTGGAAGCAGAAGGATGTTAAGGACTTTGTACTTGCTTGCCTAACTTGTGCCAGGACTAAGACTTCCAAAAACTTCCCTGCTGGGTTACTTCAGCCATTACCTGTTCCTGTTTGGCCATGGACACACATCCATGGATTTTGTGGTGGCTTTACCCAATTCGAAAGGTATTAACACTATTCTTGTAGTAGTAGTAGATCGGTTCTCCAAGCAATTACATTTTGTACAGCTCAAAGGCCTGCCTAGTTCTCCCAAACTTGCTGAGATATTCATTCTACACGGGATTCCAACAGTGATTGTATCTGATAGAGGATCGCAGTTCGTATCTAAATTTTGGCGCTCTTTTTGTCTTCAGATGGGCACATCTCTTCACTTTTCTTCTGGGTACCACCCGCCGACTAATGGGCAGACAGAGAGGACTAACCAGTCTTTAGAGCAATTCATTCTGTGCTTTCCATTCGATTCCCAGGACGATAGGTCGGAGCTTCTTCCTTGGGCGGAATTCGCACACAATAATCTTCGTAGTGAATCGACCACCGAATCTCCTTTTTTCATTAATTATGGGTTCCATCTGCTACTCTTCCTCTTACAGTTTCTAACTCAGGGTTCTCAGCCGCCGCCGACAGGATCAGGGAACTTCAAAATCTGTGGAAAAGGACCCAAAGGAACATCAAATCAGCCGTCGAGAGACAGAAACGTCAGACTGATCGCCATCGCAGACCAGCTCCTAAATTCAAGCCTGGCAACAAAGTCTGGTTGTCTTCTAAAAATATTAGGCTGAAGGTCCCTGTTGCAGGGTACATGCAACCACACGTGGGTTTCTTGCAAAGGCTTACTTATTGAGTCTTAAAAATATGGCACACAAAAACAAAATAGCTTCTTTTCAGCATATAAAACAGAAAATAAGTCCTGAGCGGGGCTTGGCCCTTTTCCCAACAAGGGCTGTTCAGAAACCAGTGTAACAGTACAGCAAACAGTTAATCAAAATAGTATATTGAAGACAGACCTAAGCAGTAGTTCTCCCTCAGCAATTCAGTATCTCTCACTGGATCAGACAGACTGCATGTGTGTGCAGCATGTGGTTTTTAAAGCTCTTTGGGGCAGCTGGGATCAGACTAATTGACAAGAGCTTCCCAGCTGAATATTAACCTGGTCACTGCTGCACTGCAGACCTAAACATAGGTCTGCCAGGCATAGGGCTGGTGACGTTCATTCACCCTGTCATAGTCCCGTCAATGACGTTCACGCCTAGATTTCTCGGTCCGTTCTCTATTTCCGAAAAGATAAATCTAGTAGCTTATCGTTTGCCTTTACCTTCATCCGTGAGAATTCCCTCAGTTTTCCATGTGTCGTTGCTCAAACCAGTGATCCAGAACACACACTCTGTTCCCGTTCTACCCACCACCTCCGTGTTGGTACAGAGTCAGCCCGAATACGAAATCCAATCTATCCTGGTTCCAAATTTTCTCAAGGTTATTTGTATTATCTCATTCATTGGAAGGGATTCGGTCCTGAGGAGAGATCTTGGGTTCCTAGTCATCGGGTTCATGTGGCAAAATGATCAGGAGGTTTCATGTCATTTTTCCAGAAAATCCTTCATGGAGTCGCCCGGAGGTCGCTTCTACGGGGGGTACTCTGAGGATTCGCCATAGTTCTGGCGGTTCTGTGCCCTTAACCCTCACCCACTCGTCTGGATACAGTGGCAATCAAGAAAGGCAGCCTAAAGGTGGTGCTCATGCGCGGCACACGGGCATTGCACGGTCTCTGTCGGCCTCCGCGAATCCTGGGTCCAGGGTGCACTCTTTTTCCTTTGGCATTGACGCGCGACGCATGTGCGGTGCGCGGTCTCCCCAGCAGTCTGCGGTCCCTGCCTCTCGCCCTTGCCCCCACACTGACGTCGCCAGCGTGATGCGTGGGTTGCAAGCGCACTCTGGAAGCTCCAACCCTGTCTCAATCGGCTGTGTAATAGGACGTACCTGCGCTATCCAGCAGCCTATCAAAGAGGGCGGTTCTGCTTCCTGAATGCCTCCCATTGGTGGGAGGTCCTTTAAATATGCTGTCTGAACTCTCATTCCTTGCAGAGCATAACTTCTGTTTGTGATGCTGAACCTCACTGCTTCTAGCCTGTCTGCCTCTTACCTTGCTGCCTGACCCTGCCTAGTACCTTGGACTTTGTGATACACTCCTGCACTGCCCCTGGCATTGGATTACGACGACGCTGCTCTATCCTGCACTGACCCAGGCTGTGGCTCTATGGCGACTCTGCTCTCTCCTGCACTGACCCTGGCTTTGGCTCTATGGCGACTCTGCTCTCTCCAATCCTGACTCCGGCTATGTACCCCAACGATCCGCTAGTCTCCACTCCTAGACCCGGCAAGTACCATGTTTATGCTGTCCTCTATAACTCTGACCCGGCTTGCAAGATTATCCTACACTCTAGACGCGCCATCGTGGTTGTGGTCAGCGTTCCATATCAATCCCTACCTCAGACCCGCGGTCGCGCCTCATTTGTGGTGAGCTACGCGTTACAGGAGCATAATTATGTTTACTTCCCTTCCATCCATTGCCCGTTTGATGCAAGATAAGATCTCGTTTGCCTTTGCAGCTACTGCATGACATTGGGCACTATTGCTAAGCCTGCTGTCTACAAGCACTCCTAAATCCTTCTCCATCAAGGATTCACCCAATTTATACACATTTAATTTGTAAGTCGCCTTTTTATTCTTGCATCCCAAATGCATAACCTTACATTTATCTGTATTAAACCTCATTTGCCATTTACCTGCCCACGTTTCCAGTCTCTCCAAGTCCTTCTGAAGAGAAATTGCATCCTGCTCTGATTCTACTACCTTACACAATTTAGTATCATCAGCAAAGATGAAGACTTTGCTCTCGATGCCAAACTCAAGGTCATTAATTTACAAGTTAAAAAGCAGGGGACCCAGTACCAATCCCTGAGGTACTCCACTCAAGACTTTATCCCAACCTGAAAAAGTTCCATTTATGACAAACCTTACATGTACACTGGCATCCACCTTTATTCTAAAGCGGCCGCTACCGCAACGTGCGGCTGTCTCGCGGCTGTTTCCTGGCGCGTGCCGCGCGTCACAGTGGCGCTGGTCACACCGTGCCAGGGTTCCCCGGCATCCCCGAAGGCCCCGAATGTTGATGCGGAACAGCCAGGGGGAGCAAGGGGGAGCAGCTGGGGATCGCGAGGTTAGCAGATGCGATGCGCACGCGGGGAAGATGCGAACGCGGGGAGGGGAAGGCGGCTGGCGCGCGGCCAAGTTCGCAAACAGCCGAAAACAATTCCGGGCAAACGTTAGAATAAAGCTGGTCGCAGCAGTATCTGTATTAAACCTCATCTGCCATGTACCTGTCTACATTTCCAGTCTCTCCAAGTCCTTCTGAAGAGAAATTACATCCTGCTCTGATTCCACTTCTGTTGTCTGTCCTTCAACCAGTTTTCAATCCAGGTGCATATATTATTACTGAGTCCAATTTTCTTTATTTTGTACACCAACCTCTTGTGTGAAACCATATCAAAAGCATTTGCAAAATTTAAGTAGACCACATCAACTGCATTACCGTGGTCTAAATTCCTACTTACCTCCTCAAAGAAACAAATAAGGTTAGTTTGGCATGATCTATCCTTCATAAATCCATGCTGACTGTTACTAATAATTTTGTTTTCCATTAGGTATTCCTGAATATTATCCCGTATTAAACTTTCAAGTAGTTTCCCCACTATTGAAGTCAGGCTTACAAGTCTGTAATTCCCTGGTTGTGATCTAGCTCCCTTTTTAAATATAGGCACCACATCTGCTTTACGCCAATCTTCTGGTACTGAGCCTGTGGAAATGGAATATTAAATATTAAATATAATGGTTTGGCTATTACTGAGCTTAACTTCTTGAGAACTCTTGGATGTATGCCATCGGGGCCAGGTGCCTTATTTACTTTAATTTTTTCAAGCCGCTTATGAACTTCTTCCTCAGTTAACCAATTGTTCATTAACATGGAGGTTGTGGCTTTCTCCTGCGGCACTACTATTGAACTTGATTCTTCCCTGGTAAACACAGAGGCAAATAATTTGTTTAATACCTCTGCTTTTTCCTTATCTATACTATAATTCTAAGTTGGATTCCGTCTGTTTGTTTGTATGTCAGAAGCATCGAAATCTCAGAAACGGCACCACATAGCACTACGAAACTTTCACTGTATATTCTGCTGCGGATTTGTAGGTCAACACAACTATTTTGAGCTTCCAATGTCACTCACGTCCCAAATTAGGGACATTCTAAGTTTGACTCGGCTGTCCAGCAAAAATATTAGAGCAGGGGGTGGGGGGGGGGGCGTGGCTACTAAGGGAGGGAGCGTGTCCTTGTCTGGATCGGAGCTGTGTGTGTCTATGTGTGTCATCTGAGATGTGCGGGGGAGATGTGCCAGCAGGGGGGGGGGGGGGGGTGGGGGGGGGGGGGGGGGGGGGTTGTGCCGGGGGGGGGGGGGGGGCGGGTTTAGTGCTATCACTATTGTGTATATATTCATCTCTACACATAAACTTTCCCTATAAATGCTGCAAACAGGTCATCTATCCCAGAAATATATATCCCATAGTGTTTAATTTATATACACACATGTACACGAGACTTGCTTCCCCTGGAAAAGTGTGTTTGTGTATGTATATATATATATATACACTGGCGACACAGTTTATTACACTGCGGCCAGATCCGCAAGCCGGGAGATTTCCCGGCTTGCTAGTGGCCGCCCCTCGGCGTGCCGCGCGTCATAGACGCGCGGTCACGCGTCTTCGGGAGCGTGCGCCCCCTGCACGCGCGTCCAGGGGCTCCCCGAGGGAGCCCTGGTGTCCCGCGATCGCGGGACAGCGGCAGGGGGTTCCGGGGGACCCGGCGGACCCAGCAGCGGTAGGGAGAGCGCCCCGATCGGAGGGCGCTCTTCCGCTGCTTCGGCGCGCGCCCGTCACTCTCGGGCGCGCGCCAGGCTACTGCTGCGGCACAGAACGGGCAAATGCTCGAATAAACTGTGCCGCAGCAGTATGAGGGAAATTGAAAAGTAGCGCCAAAATGGTGAGATTAAGTTATTGTGAATAAAAAATAATATTCAAAATAAAATCTAAAAAATATGTATGCTAGTGATATTAATATAAGTATAACATAATATTGTGCACCTATTTGTGAACTACAACTTAAGACAACACATCAAATACAAATAAAATACATGCGTAAAAGAAAAATTGTGTATATAAACCAGTCCTTTAAATGGAAGTCCTTAATTGGAGGAACAGTGCTGGTATGAGGGGGTCTCCGGCAGCTCTCAAATAGGATGAACCACATCCAGATAATACCTATTGGAAAAAGAGAAGAGCGAGCGCACGCCCCATAGTGTAAAATAGTACATTTATTAGGAAAGGGGGGAAGGGGTTGAAAATTCACTCACAAGGGTAAATTTAAAACAAGCAGTTTGTGATAAAATCACCGCCAATACTGGCCACTCAGCATCCAGGCCCTGCAGTCCAACTCTCACTTGAAGCTGCTGGAAGATTTTCTCTGGTGCAGGCGCCCAAAGGCTCCTTAAAATCAATAATGTAGTCTTTGAGTTCAGGCAATTTCTCCAATGTTAGCTGGCCGCAATGTAAGTCTGCGCTCGATGCGGCCCGTCATGCGCATGCGTGATGACGCAGTTCCGTTCCCTGGCGCGTTTCCTTCCCCCCTTTCCTAATAAATGTACTATTTTACGCTATGGGGCGTGCACTCTCTCTTCTCTTTTTCCAATATATATTTATATACCATCACGTTTTCAGTTATGGTGGGTGAAAAAGGCAACAAGAAACATTCACCGCATTGCATATAAAAAGATCACTTGTGAGCACATTCACATATCTTAGGCAGGTATGAAACCCTGCCTTTCACCATTATCCGCAGCATACACTTCCCTTGCTTCCACTGCAGCAAGGGATTCTGGGAAATTACATGCAAATGAGCACACAACGTGTCAGCTTTTGTCTGAAAAACTATTGTTACATGGAGCCCATATAAGCTAATGCTTGCTGTTAATACAGCTTTAAAAGCACAGCATGGGAATATGTATATATTTTACTTTGTACCTATGCGTAATATAGACATTTGCGTATACTGAATGGAGTGCAGTCTTCCTTTACCGGATGTGAGGATGGTAATGTTGTGTGTATATATATATATATATATATATATATATATATATAAATATATATATATATATATATATAGAACAGAAAAATACAATGAGCGCAATCACACAAAGATTAACAAATGTTATTGTTACCACATAAACTGGAGGGTATATTACCTCACAATCTAACTTTCCCTAACTCAGTCTGCAGCCAAAAGGTCTACCGCTCCACGGGCTGGTAATAGAAAGATTTCCAAACAAGAATGACCTAGGCGCAAGTGGAGACAAGAGAAACAAACATAGGGTAATACGTTTTAACAATTTCACCACCAGATGGTACGATATGCACTTACAGTGTGTAAGATATAATCAGGCCTTGTATCCACTCTGGGATCTGGAACTATAATGAAGATTCTCGAACATCCAGCAGCTTGTCTTCCGCAGGAAATGTAATCTCGTGCGTAATGTCACATGTAGGAAGAGAAGTGAGACACACATATAGTGTAACACTATACTCACACTTTGTGAGTTTTCATAAAAACTTTTGATAATTTAGAGCATCTCACACTCATCAGGGGTGGGTATTTGAGGATCTAAAATCATTGGAGTAATTCTAAATTAAGATTATTTCCTCACCATTTTTAAAAGTCAAATGCTTAAGAGGATTCCTTATATTTTTCAATTTCTATACAAAGTCAAATGCTTAAGAGGATTCCTTATATTTTTCAATTTCTATACAACACGCAAAGTAAATTTCAGAGATGATTTACCCAATTCTATTATGATTTCTGATTGAAAGACATACATTAATTCTTAAGGGAAACTGCCATGAATTTCATTCTATATGCAAACATGGTAAATTTCAAATATAATCTACACGAAAACATTGTGGATATGTATTCCCATTCCATGTATTCAGATATTCCCATTCATTTTTACTTAATATACCATCTTTGAGACCTCTATTCAGCAATCCCAACAGTTCCATCTGGAACTTCTCTGTTGGATTACCTTCTAGTGGTGTATATGTCACTACATCTCCCAATAGTCTTAGTGACTCCAAGTCATAATCTTGTCTATTTAGGATCACCCCCCCCCCCCCCCGCCCTTATCTGCAGTTTTGATTACAATGTCATCCCTTCCCATTAGTTCCTGAACTGCATCAAGTTCTTTCTTAGTCATATTCTTGTTGTAACATTGTTTTTTCTTTCGTTCTAGTTTCTCCATATCCTCCTGCACTAATTTACTGAAAGTATCAATATGTCCTCCTCTCAAATAACTCGGGTAGAATAATGATTTCTTTTTACATGTTGTATGTATAAATCTCTCAGAGGTTGTATTATTCTCATTTGTTACTTCTTGAGTCACATTCTGTTTCATAAAGTACTTTTTTTTTTTTTTTCATTTTTATTAGGCGCCATATTTAAGTCGCCTGCTATAAGCAGCGAGGGTAAGTATTGTGGGTCAATTTCATCCATAACTTTTTTTAGGAATTCTGTCTGGTTCTCATTTGGGGCATATAGGTTAATAAGGGCGATTGTCGAGCCTGAAAGTGAGCCGTAGACTACAATAAATCTTCCCTCTGGGTCTGCCTGGATTTTTGTTAAATTAAATGGGGTACCCTGACGGATCAGAATGGCAACCCCTCTTATGAAGAGAAATAGCTCAACGGATACGCATGTTGGAATGTTTTAGGCGGCTCCTGAGACGTGAAGTGCGTCTCCTGGAGGAAAACAACATCTCCTCCTGATCTCTTGATCTCCTGTAGGGCCAGGCGCCTCTTTCTAGTATTATGTAGGCCCTTAACATTTAGGGATACAAACTTTAATGCTTTTTGGTGGGACATTATAGCTATTGTTAACGTTCGCTACGTGTGGACTTTGAGCTAAGGTTAGGAGTGGGTAGTCAAATGGGCAGGAGGGTTGGGGGGGGGGGGGTAGGAAGAGGAGGATAGGGGAGGGCTGGGGGGGAGGGAATTCAGGGGTGGGAGGAGGGGGGAGTAGTTCACAATCTTGACCTGCGTGGTTATCATATCAGACAAAATGAAGCATAGCAAGTATACAGTACATGTACAGAAACAGTCAGGTTAGGAATAGGCACATTGATACAAAACTGTAATCTCTTGGGTACCTTCGGAGTGGTGGGGGACAGGGGTTTCTCAGCCAGGAGATGAACCTTGGCGGGAGGGGGAATGGGGGTCAATGGGGGGAGGGGGAGGGAGTAGTTTCACATAATCTTCCCACTTAGTGTTCTGGTGGGACATCAGAAAACATATAATACATTTAAGATATACAGTACAAAACAGATCACATACAGGTTAGACATTTGCAGCACCCACGCGTGGGTATGGGAACTAGCCACCTGTTAGTGTGAGAGTGGAACATGTTGCCTTAGAGAGGTATCCTTCTTTGTGAGGGGGTGGGGCCTGAATAAGCTAAGGGTCAGGGTCAGTCTGTGGTGGCTGGCCCTGTCTTGGCCACGCCTATATCACGTAGTAATCAGGGCTGGTACGGCGCCGCTTTCCTAGCTCATCCTGTGAGGGTGCAAAGGGAGGCCAACCATCTCTCTTTTTGTCTGTACTGGGGGACATTGTTGCAGGGGTATTTTCTGTTTTTGCGGGG
>WSYH01006221.1:16236-39453 GCA_036426205.1 Ascaphus truei
AGAGTTTGAAACTCCCGCCCTCTCGCTGCTCTCTGCAGCTAGGGCTGACATTCACCCCTCCATGCTCTGTGTAGTTGGGATCAGCATGTGCGGGGGGGCGGGGTAGTTTTTTTGGCGGGGGGAGTGCGGGGGACGGGGACGTAGAGAGGCGGGGGCTGAGAAAGTGGAGGGGGGGAGAGAGTGGGAGGGAGTGGGGAGGGGAGAGGGGGGGGGGGGGGGGGAGGGGAGGGGGTTCAACGTGATGGGCTTGTCCTTAGGAGTTCGGGGTGGGGGGGGCAGGGAGTCGGGGGCTCCTCTTGATGGGCATGCTGTTGTGGGGAAGCGCGACAGTAGGACGGGAGGGAGGGACATTGCTGACCTTGGGACATGTGTGGGGAGGCGGACGGGACATGTGTGGAACATTTGTACCAACCCTGTCTTTCGGCGTTTGTCCGCTGGGGTTCTGTTTCGCGTTGCTTGGGTTCTCGCGGTGGTGGGGGGGGGGGGGAGGGGGGATCGGGCATCCTGAGCAGGGGTATACAACATGTCGCAGCCCCCCCCGGCCGAGGGGGGGGGAGCGCTGAGGAAATCTTGGCCGAGAGGGAGAAGGGGTAGTGAAGGAGATCTTCCAGGGGGTGCCGCCGGGGAAGTCCAGCATTCTGTGCCGGATGTCGTCATCACGCCCCGACGCCACAGCCACCACCATATGCAGGTAATGCAGCCGTCGCTGGCGGGAGCCCGTCACGCAGCGCGGTGATGTCAGTCGGAGCTCGTCTGGGCTCGGCGGGGTTCGTCTCGGTGGTGTGAGGCCTCCGCGGGCGCCATCTTGGTGAGCAAGGCAGCTGAGCGACCGCTGATCGGCGAAGGACCACGAGGAGAGGTATGGGCACTCCGGCCGCCATCTTGGGGGAACTGCGGAGCTGATGTCGGCGTTCAGACAGATGAGGATCGTGGTCCACTGCGGGGCTCCGGAGTCAGCTACTCGCCGTCCTGTGGCTGGTTTGTCCTCTATGAGGTCTCGGGGGGGGGGGGGGGGGGGGGGAAGGTGGCGCTGAGGAGGTAGCTTTGTTCTCTTCCTTCACTGGTCTCACCGTGGCACTGTAGGCTCCGATCTATCTGTGGTCATGTTGCTCCTGACTTGGCTTTAAGGGGGGGGTCATGTAAATTGCCTTAGTCTACTTTTTAAGCTTAGTTTCGGCGTCCTATCTCCTGCATTTTTGTTCCGTCTTAAAAGGAGAACCCATCTGTCACTATCAAAGCCAGACGGCGGCATTGCTCATCCCTGGGATATCTGTCTGTGCCAACCATAGCGACCAGACTTTTTGGAAATTTGTGCCAGTGTCGTTGACCAGACTTGTTAACTTCTCCATCTGGCAAGCAAACCAAATTCTGTTCCGGATTTTATCTATTGATGGAATTGCGTTCTGGTTCCACAGTGCTGTGGTCTCGCACCTCATTGCCGTGGCAAAATGTGCTATTAATTTGTTGCCTGATCTAGAGACCTCATCTGTGGGCTTACCCAGCAGGAACACCCAAGGGTAAAGCTGAATTTTGAGGCCTAGAAATATCCTCTGTAACCAATCTCTAATTTGTGTCCAGACAGGAATGAGTCGTGGACAAGACCACAGCATGTGCACCAGATCTCTCTGTTCCCCGCACTGTCTGGGACAGAACGGGGAAGCTCCCGCGACAAATTTTGCCAATCTAACTTGGGTGAGATACCACCTCATTAGTACCTTATATGAGTTCTCCTTCAATGTCGTACATATCGAGCTACTGGCCGCAGCGTTAAAGATTGCTGTCCAGTCATCTTCTTCTAATGGTCCTGTCAAGTCCGTCTCCCATTGTGCCATGAACCTGGTTTTATGTGAGCTGTCAATGTCTACCCTGACCACCTCTCTGTAAAGAGCAGAGATGAGTCCCCGTGTATCGGTTCCCCGATCACAGAGCTTCTCAAAATTGGTTAGAGGCGGCCTATTCGGGTGTTTGGTATAGAATGCCCGGACCTGGAGGTATCTAAGAAATTCAGTGTTGGGTAGGTCCGTTTCTGACTGAATTAGGTCAAATGGTTTAATCATGTCGCGCCCCTCCAGGTCTTTTAATCTTCGCAACCCCAATCTCTGCCAACGTATGAAGTTCTTATCAATCAGCCCTGGAGCAAAGTCTGGATTTCCGTATAGGGGAGTCATCAGAGTATGTTTTGAGGTTAATGAGTGATTATTTTTAGCCGTGTCCCAGACCGAGAGCGAGTTAAGCACAGAGGTCAGCAGATCTCTGAGATCTTTTAATCTAGATTTAGGATACCAAATTAGGTCCTTAAGCTCTAGCGGGGCGCATGCCTGCCGCTCCAGTGCCACCCAGCGCCTCTGCTCCGGATCACCATGCCACTGTGTAATTTGGCATAATTGTGCCGCTTTATAGTATGCCATCAAACTCGGTACCGCTAAGCCTCCAGTTTCCCTAGGTCTTTGCATAATTGACATTTTTACCCGCGGTGTTTTGTTTTTCCAAATGAATCTAGTGACTGCATTCTGCAGGTTTTTAATGTCAGATCTCACTACGGGTATCGGAAGAGTTTGAAACAGGTACAGTATCCTAGGGAGGAGGTTCATTTTCACACAATACATTCTGGCAATCCAGGATATACCGTATGCGGACCAGTCCTTTAGTTCCTTCGTGAGGGCTCTTAATAATCTCGGGTAGTTCTCTTGATATAGATTGGAGCTACGATTGGTGAGATAGATCCCTAGATATTTTATAGCCTTGGACTGCCATTTAAACTGGAAGTTAATTTCCAATAATTTCTCTGTTTCCTTTGGGATGTTTAGATTTAGTGCCTCCGATTTAGATTGATTTATTTTAAAACCAGAGATTCTACTAAATTTTTCCAGTAAAGCAAATAGATTGGGCAGCGAGGTAAGCGGTAGAGATATTAGGAAAATCGTACACAAACACTGGGGTATCTTATATAAGGACCCAATGTTGCAACAGGTATTGCCATCTAAACCTGAAATTATCTTTACTAGGGCAGTAAACCTCAAACAAAGACTAGCCCCTAGCTGTTTAAAAAAGGACACCCTGAAACCAGTTACGATAACCACTGGGTTTTTCAAGTGCCAGACGTGTAAAGGTTGCAAACTACATCCAAACTCTCAAAAGAGCTTTAAGACGATAAAGTCAGAAGTCTCACAAGTTACATATGATATAAAAGATATGATTGACTGTAATTCGAGCTATGTTGTCTATTTGTTGCAATGTCCTTGCAACAAACAATATATTGGGAGAACTACAAGAAAACTCAAAATCCGCATAGCGGTACATGTAAGAAATATAGAAAAGGGCCTGTAACAACACAGTGTATCGAAACATTTGAAAGATTTTCATGGTCAGGACCCCAAGGGTCTGAAATTTGTAGGCATCGAAAAAATTAGACCTAGTTGGAGAGGAGGGAACCCTGTGATTAAAATATCAAGACAGGAAACATACTGGATCTATGCCCTCAAAACTCTAACACCACTAGGTCTAAATATCGACATAGACCTCGGATCCTTTCTAAGAGATTAAGCTATATACATGTTAAACATATAACTTACATTGAGTTCCAATTGTCATCTATGTGAATAAAGTAGTTTAGAATACTATATGAATAATGTCATCCCCTTTATATATATATATTATATCAGTGACAATTTAAGAACATTTTTTATTATCAGTCAAGATGTATTTATGCGACCGGAATTGTCTTTATACGTCAGACTCTGTGAAACGTCTACCATCCATTATGTAACTAGGAATCATATATTCAAGGGAACATTACGTACCCACCCCTATCTATGTCCATTATGTATAAGTGTCCGATTATATATATCTAATATGTTATGCAATAAGGCAATTGTATGTGAATTTTGTGTACAAAAACAAGAAAAGTCTCTGATTCTTTATTTAAATTGTTCAAACTTAATACTGATGATAGTATTAATATAGGCTTATGAATACATATCCACAATGTTTTCGTGTAGATTATATTTGAAATTTACAATTGACAATATCGTTAAAATATTGGGGTTTAAAACAATGATTAAATTATGCCAAGTGTGGCTAACTCTATGGATAGGTGTATCCAGAGGAGTATACAATGGTGTATTAATGCCCAGTGTTAGGGTAATTCACTGGCCCTAGTGTTCCTCATATGGAGAGAATGGGCTAGAGTTCTTGTAATGAAAGTAGCGGCTGTGTGGACCACAGATGTAGTGCCCCAGTATTGAAATACTAGTAGGTGCACTAGTTGATTGGACCTGTACTTAGCTGCTTTTGGGCTGCAGCTATTGGTACATTATAGACTTGTGTATACAGATCTAGGTCTATGTGCACCTATTATGAGTTTTTAACACCAGCATGTGTGGGTGGTGGTATTTAAATACAAGTGTGTGATACTTAACACGTGTACATCCCAAGTGTGTAATAACAGGGCTAAAATAGACACTAGTATTAGTTTTGCAATACTGGTAAGTTAGTGGCGCTGCTGTAAATTCTGTATATACTGTGTGCAAGGCAACAAGCTACTGGTAGTGTAAGAAGGGAATGTGTAACAATAATGTATCGATTACACAGGCACTATCCGTTTTCAAAGCAGGGAAAACACGCAACTGAAATATAAAGGGCTAGCAGGCAGAGCTGCAAGGGGGGGGGGGGGTGTAGAAATGAACAATCCTGTTCCAGGACAGAGCTACAGAGTTGTTGTGGTTAAACTGAACACTGTTATATGAGGAGGAGGTTAAATGTCAGCAAACAAAGAAAATAAAGAGAGTGAAAAATGCCTAAGTATTGGCTGCCTAAGTATTTAGCCGCATTGAAGCATTTTATTCTTTAGTCCTGCGTGATTTCAATTCACTCTGTGCCAAGAATCTGAGATACCAACAAAATCTCGCACGTAGTGAAAAGGAAGCTTTCGATAAACTTAAAAACATCCATCAAATTATCATTAAACACGCCGATAAGTAAGGCGTTACTGTTCTCCAGGACAAATGTGTTATTTTAAGGAGCCTTTCAGACTTCTGTGTGATACCGGATCTCACCTGTGATCCTACAAAGGAGCACCAAATAATATATTAGAATCATCAACAGGAGGCTTTAAAATGGAATATTATAACTAAGATCGAATACACATTTTTGTACATTGAACACCCTCGGATGACGATCTAATATCCCTTGTCCAAGGTTCACCAAAAACTTACAGACCCTCCAGATAAATCCATTATTTTCAGGGTGGGATCGATGACATCCAGCCTGTCCCAAAATGTTGGCCACTTTCCTCAACTTTACGTGGTCAAAATCAGGTCCCACCTGAGGGACACGCTGCATGTCATTGATTCCCACGTTAAATGGTAAACATCTTACCTTTGGGCATCAAGTGATGTTGCCTCCTTGTATATCTGTATCGATCGCTCAAATTATATAATTATACCGTCCCTGGACGCAGCCCGCCAGCAACCATTTTTCAATCTGGGACCAGTTTGCCCACCCTTAATGCGCCAAAAAAGGACAAAATAAATACTGCGTTAAACAGACTGGATTCAAAGTTCGAAAAACATACTGTATCTGACACCCCCGAATATTCCCAAGGAATGGCAGGAGTAAGTCTCTGGTTGCCATAACTTTTTTCCAGCTCCTAACTATATATTATTTTGAAAGATTCTCTCAATCCATAACCCTAAACATAAAAGACAAAGCCATTACAAGACAAAGCCACTACAAATGGTACTTGGACACAGGAGCCAAACCATCCTCCCCTTTTTGAATCAGCAACAAAATCAATGCCGAACAAACCTCACCCTCCATGGGCCACCCCATACCATTCCTTGCAGTCTTTAGCTTATGCTTGAAGTAGAAGGTGCCAATACAACATTAACCCGCTCCATCACTTTGCTGGGCCAAAGCTCCACAGGTGAGCCAGACGGACCAACCCGGTGGCCTTTGCAGCAGGTGTCAACCTCCGAAATAATGACAACTGTGAATGAGAAAGAACATCACAATCACATTAGTGGCCCCTGAAACGTGGCTAGCCCTGATGCACATATTATACTTCAGACAACGCAGGACGAAATGCCTATGGAAACGAACTACCAGGGGAGACGAAGCCAACAGATTATTTACAGCAACCACCACTCCCGTATTGTCCGACCGAAACACCATATGACTGTTGGCCAGCTCTTCCCCCACACGCTCACCGAAACCAGAACCCCAAAAAGCTCCAGGAAGACCAGGTTCCTAATAATGACATCCTTTCTCCAAGACTCTGGCAAACAACCTGCACACCAGCCTTACTATTGGAGTACTGTTCTTACCGAGCCGCCAACGCGGCAACCTTCACCGGCATCAAACCTTTGCAGAGCTGGGTGATACCCTGCACAATTGGTGCACTCATGGCTGAATTTACAGTTCGGTCTCCACCTACATTGCCCTTCATTGTATAGCCAACAAACTCCTTTCTTTACTCCAGCTGATAGCCTGGCATACCAGATGCCACCAGCCCCTGTAGGAAAGGGGTGGAAATAAATGACATATTATCCCCATGCATTAACATGGAAATTTGAAGGGACACATGTTGAGAAAAAATAAGCAACCAATTAAGTTATCATATATAAATATCTTAAAATGTATTTTAATTGGATAAAAATAGAAAAAATCCTAACATATACAAAGTCAACGAACAGTGCATAGAAAAGATATACAAGAAAATAGAGCTACAATATAAAAAGATATACCAGGCTGACACCTAGGTAAGAAGAGACCCTTCAACAGGGTGTATTAATTAAAAGCTAATTGGATTTTTACTTTCCTCCCCGACCAATAGTGCTCATCATGTGTGTGTGTATTTATATATATATATATATATATATATATATATATATATATATATATATATATCCAAACAAGAATGACCTAGGCGCAAGTGGAGACAAGAAAAACAAACATAGGGTAATACGTTTTAACAATTCCACCAAGTTTGCGCCAAATTATGCAAATATCTTTATGGGTATGTGGGAGGACCAGTTTATCTGGTCCAATCACGAATTTGGCGCAAACTTGGTATCATGGCATTGCTACATAGATGATATCCTACTGATTTGGGAGGGTAGTATAGATCTCTTGGAGGTATTTCTGGCAAGATTGAATAATAATCCATATAACCTCCAGTTCACAACTAAGTACAGTAAGACCCAGATTGAGTTCCTAGATTTACTCATTTATATTGATGAAGGACAAATCGAGACCAAAACATTTATTAAAAGTGTGGACACAAATAACTTTTTATTGGGAGACAGTGGACACTCAGAGAAGTGGTTAAACAATATTCCATTGGGCCAAATGCAAAGAATTAGACGCAATTGCACGAAGAGACATGAGTTTGATGAACAGGCAAAAGACCTAATGGTTAAATTTAACGATAGAAAATACAAAAAGGAAATAGTTGAGGATGCATATAGAAAAGTTTCCTTGATGGATAGGGCAGAGTTAATACAATATAAAATTAAAGATAAACAAAGAGGAGAAGAGGGGAAAACATCGGTTTCATTTGTAACTAGATATAGTAATTCGGCTAGGGATATTAGGAAAATCATACACAAACACTGGGATATCTTACATAAGGACCCAATGTTGCAACAGGTATTGCCATCTAAACCTGAAATTATCTTTACTAGGGCAGCAAACCTCAAACAAAGACTAGCCCCTAGCTGTTTAAAAAAGGACACCTTGAAACCAGTTACGATAACCACTGGGTTTTTCAAGTGCCAGACGTGTAAAGGTTGCAAACTACATCCAAACTCTCAAAAGAGCTTTAAGACGATAAAGTCAGAAGTCTCACAAGTTACCTATGATATAAAAGATATGATTGACTGTAATTCGAGCTATGTGGTCTATTTGTTGCAATGTCCTTGCAACAAACAATATATTGGGAGAACTACAAGAAAACTCAAAATCCGCATAGCGGAACATGTAAGAAATATAGAAAAGGGCCTGCAACAACATAGTGTGTCGAAGCATTTGAAAGATTTTCCTGGTCAGGACCCCAAGGGTCTGAAATTTGTAGGCATCAAAAAAATTAGACCTAGTTGGAGAGGAGGGAACCCTGTGATTAAAATATCAAGACAGGAAACATACTGGATCTATGCCCTCAAAACTCTAACACCACTAGGTCTAAATATCGACATAGACCTAGGATCCTTTCTAAGAGATTAAGCTGTATACATGTTAAACATATAACTTACATTGAGTTCCAATTGTCATCTATGTGAATAAAGTACAGGCATACCCCGGTTTAAGGACACTCACTTTAAGTACACTCGCGAGTAAGTACATCTCGCTCAATAGGCAAATGGCAGTTCACGCATGCGCCTGTCAGCACGTCCTGAACAGCAATACTGGCTCCCTACCTGTACCAAAGCTGTGTGCAACCGGAGAGACTATAGAGCTTGTTACACATGCGTTATTTACATCAGTTATGCACATATATGACGATTGCAGTACAGTACATGCATCGATAAGTGGGAAAAAGGTGGTGCTTCACTTTAAGTACATTTTCACTTTACATACATGCTCCGGTTCCATTGCGTACGTTAATGCGGGGTATGCCTGTAGTTTAGAATACTATATGAATAATGTCATCCCCTTTATATATATATATATATATATTATATCAGTGACAATTTAAGAACATTTTTTATTATCAGTCAAAATGTAGTTATGCGACCGGAATTGTCTTTATACGTCAGACTCTGTGATAAGTCTACCATCCATTATGTAACTAGGAATCATATATTCAAGGAAACATTACATACCCACCCCTATCTATGTCCATTATGTATAAGTGTCCGATTATATATATCTAATATGTTACGCAATAAGGCAATTGTATGTGAATTTTATGTACAAAAATAAGAAAAGTCTCTGATTCTTTATTTAAATTGTTCAAACTTAATACTGATGATAGTATTAATATACAGTAGGCTTATGAATACATATCCACAATGTTTTCGTGTAGATTATATTTGAAATTTACCATGTTTGCATATAGAATGAAATTCATGGCAGTTTCCCTTAAGAATTAATGTATGTCTTTCAATCAGAAATCATAATAGAATTGGGTAAATCATTTCTGAAATTTACTTTGCGTGTTGTATAGAAATTGAAAAATATAAGGAATCCTCTTAAGCATTTGACTTTAAAAACCGGTGAGGAAATAATCTTAATTTAGAATTACTCCAATGATTTGTAGTGACTCTATTTTGACATAGAATACATAGTGTTGGTACTAATTTTATTATTGCACTCCTATAAAGTTTAAATAGTCCAGACCTTCTCTATTAAAAGGGAATATAGCAACTTCTATACAAGAGTCTATCCAAATTGGGGGACTTTAATGTTTAAGAATAAAGGTTAATCATTGATTGTTTTTTAAAAGTTAAGAGCCAAATTAGAAGTGTATCCATAATTGAATGCGTTTATACAATATTACAATATATCTTTTTATATGTTTTTACTATTAAATTGGTGGTATTAGAATTATTTGTTTCTGATAATTTGAAATAACGTAAAGATAAATATAACATAGAATAGATGTTTCTCTGATGCATGATGTTAATAGTAAGTTTAATTGTTATGTAAATTTTTGCCAATTTTTCAATTAACTGGGCAGCCAGTCACATAATGGAGGAGGGTATTTAAACCCAGTATGAGGGACAGAGAGTGAGATCAGCCCCTGACGAAGCCTAACGGAGAAACGCGTAGGGCGTGGTTTATGTATTTGTAGAGTGAGCACAGGACATTTGGGAGCAGCAGACAGCAGTCAAACAGCTGTTGGTAGCGATCTGTACCGGCATATCTTTGCGGTACATGTTTTTTCACAAGGAGGATTGGGACGCAGATGGATCAGTGAGCCGGGGGATTTGGACGAAAATCCCGCGAGACGGAGTGACGTCATCACGCCGCCACGTGTTGCAGGACGGCCACAGAGGACGGGAGCAGCCGGAGGAGTGGTGAAGTCTGCAGGCGGCCGGGAATTATATAAACAGAAGGGAGAGACTGCACAATCTGTACCCCTGAGTGGTGTGAGTATAACTAGCACATTAGGTGCAGTTAGAGAGACGCACGGGCCCTTACCAACAGGTCCTTAATCAACGGAGCCAATTTCTTTACCTAAGAGGTTGTGGACACTTATCAAAGTGCAGTCATAGAGTGTTTCTACGCCTCTGGCAGCCGGCCCTAATATTCTAAGTGGTCAATAGTGTGCGACGAGCCGTGCGGCTATTTGCACTTCTTAACTGGAATATCCACTGCCCAGCCACTGCCGCACAGGCACAGGCAATGACCTGCAAAGGCACAGGCACTGGACCTGACAGACACTGACCTGTCACAGGACACAGACCTGCACATACACTGACCTGCACAGGCAAAGACACTGACCGACACAGGACAGACCTGCAACGGCACAGACCCTTGACATTCACCAGAAACTGACCTGCACAGGCCACGACATGACTGCACCGGCACAGCCAATGCCTGACAGCAGACACTGATCTGCACAGGCACTGACCTGCAAGACACAGACACTGATCTGGCAGAGACATGATCTGCAGAGAGACACGGACCTGCAGAGACAACGACACGAACTGCACAGACACTGACCTGCACAGGCACAGACAACTGACCTGCACAGGCACTGCCGCACTGCCAACTGCCCAATGACAACTAGCTCTGAGGAGCAGCTGCAGGGGGGGGGGGGGGTCTACCCACTGTGGAGCATTGCTGGAGGGGGGGGAGCCATCTTGGGCCCTGGCAGCATGAGCACCACACTTCTGCTCTCACTAACAGGCTCGCTGTCACTAACCCCGCCCCCACCCTCTGCAGTCAGACGGCCTCAGCTTGATCCTTCTCTCTCTGCTGCAGGGGATCGCATCAAACTGCTGCCGATCCTTCCCTAATAGGCAGAGTTGGTTGGGGGGGTTGGGGGAGAAGGAGGGCATCGTGGGCCGCAACAGGGAGTCCAGGGCCGTATGAAGACTCCGCGTCAGATTAACCACCTATAATCATCGGGCCAGATTTACTGTTTCCGATATTCCACAGTTGCTGGAGTTTCTTTCAGATACGACTGTAGTGTTGTTAATTTTTAAATGTAAATATACACAACGCGGCACGATGAGTGTAATTAATAATTCCTGCAATAATAGGATGTCCTTGCGGACACTGAAGGTCCGTATTAGTAGTATGTATGTTGTATCTTTATTTATATTAGCGCCCAAAGTGTAATCAGCGTTACAGTACAGGGAATAATAATACAATAAGCGCAGCAAAATCAGACAATAGGAAAGGAAATCCTGCCCCGAAGAGCTTACAACTAAGAGGTATTATGGGAGACAGCAGGTAAGGGAAAAAAGTGTGTAGAGGGCAGTGCTTGGCACAATGATTGGTACGAGTGACTGTGAGTGTGGCAAGAAACAATGGAGGAGAAGGCGGTGCTCTTTGATAAAGTGCGATCCCTCGCATGAAACAGTCAGAGTAACTTTTTTTGTGTTTATGTGCCAATAAATTTATAGTTTGCTGTTCAGAGGATTCACCGTTCTGTTCCACTGAGTAGGCAGCTGCCCAGCCTTCTTCTCTCCATGTGTCCTTTGCCAGCACCTCGGTAGGGGCACGCCGCAGCGCCAGGATCCCACACACCAACGTAAGTTATGCATTGATTTGTTCCAGTTTCTTCTTGCAACCCAGAGAAGAGGGTATAGAGGGGCGGGACGTGGATACCACTGTGTTACAAGAGTGGCTACGTGGGATTCTCTTACATTGCGTTGTATATAGTCTCAATATTGTATTTGTGCCTGATCTAGTCTGGAGTAGTGTTGCTGAGGGAAGTGGTGTCCCCATTTCTCCAGAAAGACTGTGAGTGTGGGACAGTAGCTATGAGTAAGCTATTGGGATGTTGAATTGCGGGGGAAGTTTTAAGGTTAGTCAGCAGATAGTAATCGGGCTCGCTGCCATCCTCTCCCAAGTAATGCCTCGTGGGTAAAGTTATATAATACACTAAGCCCGGATTTTAACAGTATGCTCTAAGCTATTACTAGGCTTACAATGATACTATGTATATAGTACCTGTGACTGTATCATTTGCGTTATAGGCCTAAAAATAACCTGTAATCCATAACAATAGGTTAACACCATTGGCAGGTGAAGAGCTAGCAGGAGTCGTGTGGTGAGATATATATGTAGCCCCGGATCCCCGTCACCTCCGTTGCAGGGAGAGATGGCAAGTGTGCTGGAAGCCAAGCGGCAGACCCGCCGGATGTCAGAAGGGGGGGGCCGAGCAGGGAGCGGTCCGGTTCTCGGAGGTTCCGCAGCGGGGACCAGTGCAGGGCCCGCCATCTTCTTTTGCATTGCGCATGCGCAGTGAAGGAATAGTCGCGGAGGCGTTGGCTAGTCGCGCATGCGCAGAGAGAGCGTGCGAACCCCCCACCAATCAGGATAGGCGATGGGAGGGATACATGTCCCATGAGCCCAGGAGTATCCCACATGGCGCCAGGGAGGCCAATAGGGCTGCAGTATCTCCATGCTCTCAGGGATTGATACATTTTGCGCGCTCTGAGACATGTCAGTGGCGTCAGGAGAGTCTAGGGAAGGAGTGAGGGTGCTGGGGTCAGTGAACCACGCCACTAGGCCAGCAGCCCCCTAGGCCCCAGTAGCCCTGAGCCACTCAGTAGATTGAGTCACTACAGGGACAGGCCCTAGGAGGGACCCTGCCCCTTTTAGTGTCAGCAGTACAACAGTGCGGGACACAGCGGACGCGCGCGTCCCATTCGAGGCTGGGGATCATGCCTACTCGCAGAGAGAGCGGAAGCACTATCCTAATGGACAGCACTGCTGAGCACGCGCTGGTGGAACCGGACGTCGCCCAGGAGGTCGTCGGCCTTTTTGAGGATCCTTTGAACGCTAGGTGCAGCCGCACTGGGCAGGTAATTGTTAATTAAGTTCACCAAAACTACAGAGAGTACTCACACATAGTGGCAGCGGCTGACCATGGGACAAGGGTTATACTGTGGACACTGGGGGGGTACACGGTGGTGGGCAAGAGTATACACTCCTAGGTGGGGTGGTGAAATTTGGGACTGGTACATGGTATGGGGTTATCACCCATGGGAAGTAGTGTTATAGAGTGGACACAGTTATTGTTGGCTGATGCAGTGTAATGTATTATGGTTTGTTTGCTCATATATAACGGTTATAAGTATACTCTGTGTATGTGGTTTACTATATGGGGGTCGTGTGGGCTACATTCTACACTCCTGAATCCTACTAGGTGGAGGCGCTGTAAGAAAGATGTTCCAGAGGATTCACCCCATGTTCCCATAATCAGAGGAGCTCAGGCCTCCGTGGAACTGCAGGGATATGCACCACAACCTGGTTAACATATAGGTTCCCCCTCACATGCACTTCATCTACGATTGAGGTGTAGGGGAAATACCCGTTACATATATATATGTAGCCCCTGTTTCTCCGGTACAACAGGAAGCTACCAGTGCTGTTCTCAACCTTTTGGCTTGCAGGGCCTGAGCCTCTGCAATGAGAGCCTGGGGCGATTTAGTTTTACCACTCGGTGCAGCCCTCCACTGGGGGGATACAACGGAGTGGGATTTGCCCTAACAGGACCAATAAAAAATACACAATAGCATATAAAATAACATAGTCTTTAATGTATACTAATATTGTTATCACTCTAATGTAAATATAGATCCCCTGAGGAAGTCACGTGTTGTGACGAAACTAGTTGGACGAGGTGGTGACGTCAACGCGCGACGGAGAGAGGTAGGGCCTTCTGCCTGTGTGGAGCCTTGTATTCACGTGCACACGCGGCGCAGCCGAAACTTCCATTGACTGAAGGATTTTAACTGCATGGGGTTATGCGTGGGGGGGGAGTGGGGAATGTGGAGCGAATGGGCGCTCCCAATTAAGATAGATGTGTTGTAATTAGTGACACACCTTAGATACACACAAATAAACCTTACACCACAAAGTGATAATAGAAATAAAGTGTACAAGTGCAGCTCAACTTCCTCGGTGGGACAAGTTCCAAGTCCCAGGATGTAGAATTTTTTTTCTTGGGGTTGAGGAGGAGCGCAGGATAAGTTCGTGATATGTGAAAAAATAAAAATATATATATGCAGATGGTAGATCACTGCTAAAAAGATAATCAATAAATGAAATGAATCACAAAAATCGTAGTGATTACTGTAATGTCAGAGATCCATCTCTCTCTGACTGGAGCCCTTTGGTAGCTGGGGTCAGGATGCTCTCAGTGGAGTGGATGATATGCAAGGAAAGAAACCACAAATAGTGCATGCTGTATAAACTATAAATATGTATTAGTCACAAATGTTAAGGAAACTCACATTTTCCATAAATTCATGGGTGGTGGGGAGAGAAAACGCGTAGAAGTGGTGGAGTGTAAGGGCTGCTGCCCGGTGCTTCCTTTCCATTACACCCTCAAGTGTAGTTCCGCATCAGTCTCTGCGGTCGCGTCACTTCGGTTTCGCGTCACGGTGAGGGCAGGAAGCCAAAATGGGTCTGGTGTCAGCTAGATTGCCAGTCCTTCAGTGAGCAGATTCTCTCCAAACTCTAACTCTAAGCGTTTCGCACACTGCTTCGTAGGAGTATGTGGGTTATCAGGCTGATCTATACAGCACAGCGGTTGTTGTCAGAAGCTCCAACAGTTGCAATCTATCAGGCAGAGTATTTACACTGGAACCCTCCCACCCAGCTGACGAATCCCTTAGAGATTATTCTCTACATGCTTATTGTTTTTTAAATCTTGTAAGTGCGATTCTTGGACTGCGTTGTCTTATTAAATGGCCTCTATTTTGTATACCGTATAAACGCTATGGTGCCTGCGCTCTTTTGCTTCTCTTCTCTCTCTCTCTCTCTCGCTCTCCTTTTATATTTATTTATATATATATATATAATATATATATATATATAAATCTATAGAGAACAGAAAAATACAAGCCATCACACAGAGATTAACAAATGTTATTGTTACCACATAAACTGGAGGGTATATTACCTCAAATCTAACTTTCCCTAACTCAGTTCTGCAGCCAAAGGTCTACCGTATCCACGGGCTGGTAATAGAAAGATTTCCAAACAGAATGACCTAGGCGCAAGTGGAGACAAGAAAAACAACATAGGGTAATACGTTTTAAACAATTCCACCACCAGATGGTACGATATGCACTCAGTGTGTAAGATATAATCAGGGCTGTATCCACTTGGATCTGGAACTATAATGAGATTCTGGAAACCAGCAGCTTGTCTTCCGCAGGAAACGTAATCTCGTGCGTAATGTCACATGTAGGAAGAGAGTGAGACACACATATAGTGTAACACAGTTTATTTAAAATTAGTTATAAAATGACCATAGGTAAAATCTCACACTTTGTGAGTTTTCATAAAAACTTTTGAGAATTTAGAGCATCTCACACTCATCAGGGGGGGTATTGAGGATCTATGAACAGTCTTTGTTGTTGTCCTTTAAAGTGTGTTTCTACGCCTCTGGCAGCCGGCCCTAATATTCTAAGTGGTCAATAGTACACTTTAAAGGACAATAACAAAGACTGTTCATAGATCCTCAAATACCCACCCCTGATGAGTGTGAGATGCTCTAAATTTCGTGTAGATTATACTTTGAAATTACCATGTTTGCAATATAGAATGAAATCATGGCAGTTTCCTTAAGATAATGTATGTCTTTCAATCAGAAATCATAAGAATTGGGTAATCATTCTGAAATTTACTTTGGTGTGTATAGAAATTGAAAAATATAAGGAATCCTCTTAAGCATTTGACTTTAAAAACCGGTAGGAAATAATCTTAATTTAGAATTACTCCAATGATTTGTGTGACTCTATTTTGACATAGAATACATAGTGTTGGTACTAATTTTTATTATTGCACTCCATAAAGTTTAAATAGTCCAGACCTTCTCTATTAAAAGGGAATAAGCAACTTCTATACCAGAGTGCTATCCAAATTGGGGGACTTTATGGTTAAGAATAAAGGTTAATCATTGATTTTTTTTAAAGTTAAGAGCCAAATTAGAAGTGTATCCATAATTGAATGCGTTTATACAATATTACAATATATCTTTTTATGTTTTTACTATTAAATTGGTGGTATATAGAATATTTGTTTCTGATAATTTGAAATAACGTAAAGATAAATATAACTTAGAATAGATGTTTCTCTGATGCATGATCTTAATAGTAAGTTTAATTTTTATTTAATTTTTGGCCAATTCTTTCATTAACTGGCAGCCAGTCACATAATGGAGGAGGGTATTTAACCAGTATGAGGACAGAGAGTAGATCAGCCCATAGGACGAAGCTAAGGAGAAACGTCTAGGCGTGTGTTTTTGTATTTGAGTGAGCACAGGACATTTGGGGAGCACAGCAGCAGTCAAACGCTGTTGGTAGCGACTGTACCGCATATCTTTGCGGTACATGTTTTTTCACAAGGAGGATTGGACCATATGATCAGTGAGCGGGGGGATTCGAAAATCCCGCGAGACGAAGTGACTCATCACTCACGCCGCCACGTGTTGCAGGACGGCCACAGAGGACAGAGGAGGGAGCAGCCGGAGGATTGGTGAAGTCTGCAGACGGCCGGAATTATATAACAGAAGGGAGGGACGGCACAATCTGTACCCCTGAGTGGCGTGAGTATAATAGCACATTAGGTGCAGTTAGAGAGAGAGCACGGGCCCTTACCAACAGTCCTTAATCAACGAGCCAATTTCTTTACCTAAGAGGTTGTGGACACTTATCAAAGTGCAGTCATAGAGTGTTTCTACGCCTCTGGCAGCCGGCCCTAATATTCTAAGTGGTCAATAGCACACTTTAAAGGACAACAACAAAGACTGTTCATAGATCCTCAAATACCCACCCCTGATGAGTGTGAGATGCTCTAAATTCTCAAAAGTTTTTATGAAAACTCACAAAGTGTGAGTATTTTACCTATGGTCATTTTATAACTAATTTTAAATAAACTGTGTTACACTATATGTGTGTCTCACTTCTCTTCCTACATGTGACATTACGCACGAGATTACGTTTCCTGCGGAAGACAAGCTGCTGGATGTTCCAGAATCTTCATTATAGTTCCAGATCCCAGAGTGGATACAAGGCCTGATTATATCTTACACACTGTAAGTGCATATCGTACCATCTGGTGGTGGAATTGTTAAAACGTATTACCCTATGTTTGTTTTTCTTGTCTCCACTTGCGCCTAGGTCATTCTTGTTTGGAAATCTTTCTATTACCAGCCCGTGGAACGGTAGACCTTTTGGCTGCAGACTGAGTTAGGGAAAGTTAGATTGTGAGGTAATATACCCTCCAGTTTATGTGGTAACAATAACATTTGTTAATCTCTGTGTGATTGCGCTCATTGTATTTTTCTGTTCTCTATATAGATTATATATATATATATATATATATATATATATATATATAAATAAATATAAAAGAGAGAGAGAGAGAGAGAGAGAGAGAAGCAAAGAAGCGCAGGCACCATAGCGTTATACGGTATACAAAATAGAGGCCATTTAATAAGACACGCAGTCCCAAGGAATCGCACTTACAAGATTTAAAAAACAATAAGCATGTAAGAGAATAATCTCTAAGGGATTCGTCAGCTGGGTGGGAGGGGTCCAGTGTAAATACTCTGCCTGAGTAGATTGCAACTGTTGGAGCTTCTGACACACACCGCTGTGCTGTATAGATCAGCCTGATAACCCACATACTCCTGACGAAGCAGTGTGCGAAACGCGTAGAGTTAGAGTTTGGAGAGAATCTGCTCACTGAAGGACTGGCAATCTACTGCTGACACCAGACCCATTTTGGCTTCCTGCCCTCACCTGTGACGCGAAACCGGAAGTGACGCGACCGCAGAGACTGATGCGGAACTACACTGTGAGGTGTAAGTGAAAGGAAGCACCGGGCAGCAGCCTTACACTCCACCACCCTTCTATCGGCGGTTCTCTCCACCACCCATTGAATTTATGGAAAATGTGAGTTTCCTTAACATTTGTGACTAATACATATTTATAGTTTATACAGCATGCACTATTTGTGGTTTCTTTCACTTGCATATCATCCACTCCACTGAGAGGCATCCTGACCCCAGCTACACAAAGGGCTCCAGTCAGAGAGAGATGGATCTCTGACATGCAGTAATACAATACGATTTTTGTGAGTTCATTTCATTTATTGATTATCTTTTTAGCAGTGATCTACCATCTGCACTATATATATTTTTATTTTTTCACATATCACGAACTTATCCTGCGCTCCTCCTCAACCCCAAGAAAAGAAAATTCTACATCCTGGGACTTGGAACTGTCCCACCAGAGGAAGTTGAGCTGCACTTGTACACTTTTATTTCTATTATCACTTTGTGGTGTAAGGTTTATTGTGTGTATCTAAGGTGTGTCACTAATTACACCAATCTAATATTAATTGGGAAGCGCCCAGTCGATCCACATTCCCCACTCCCCCACCCACTGATAACCCACATGCAGTATAAATCCTTCAGTCAATGGAAGTTTCGGCTGCTAGCCGCGTGTGCAGCGTGAATAACAGGGCTCCACACAGGCAGAAGGCACCTCCTCTCTCCGTCGCGCGTTGACGTCACCACCTCGTCCCAACTAGTTTCGTCACTAACACGTGACTTCCTCAGGGGATCTATATTTACATTAGAGTGATAACAATATTAGTATTACAGTAAAGACTATTGTTATTTTATGCTATGTGTGTATTGTTATTGGGTCCTGTTAGGGGCAAATCCCACTCCGTTGGGATCCCTCCCAGGTGGAGGCGCTGCACCGAGTGGTAAAACTATATCGCCCCAGGCTCTCAGTGGCAGAGGCTCAGGCCCTGCAAGCCAAAAGGTTGAGAACAGCACTGGTAGCTTCCTGTGTACCGGGAGAAACAGGGCTACATATATATATGTAACGGGTATTTCCCCTACCTCAATCGTAGATAGAGTGCATGTGAGGGGGAACCTATATGTTACCAGGTGTGGTGCATATACCTGCAGGTTCACAGGAGGCCTGAGCCTCCGCTGATGGGAACCTGGGGTGAATCCTCTGGAACGATCTTTCTTACAGCGCCTCCACCTATGTAGGATTCTAGGAGTGTAGAATGTAGCCCACACAGGACCCGCATATAGTAACCACATACACAGGAGTATACGTATAACCGTTTACTATATGGAGCAACAAACCATAATACATTACACATGCATCAGCAACAATAACTGTGTCACTCTATAACACTACTTCCCATGGGTGATAACCCCATACCATGTACCAAAGTCCCAAATGTCATCCACTCCCACCTAGGAGTGTATACCTCGTGCCCACCACCGTGTACCCCTACACCGTGTCCACAGTATAACCCTTGTCCCATGGTCAGCGCTGCCACTATGTGTGAGTACTCTGTAGTTGGTGAACTTAATTAACAATACCTGCCCAGTGCGGCTGCACCTAGGCGTTCAAAGGATCCTCAAAAAGGATCCGACGACCTCCTGGGCGACGTCCGGTTCCACCAGCGCGGTGCTCAGGCAGGGCTGTCCATTAGGATATGCTTCCGCTCTCTCTGCGGAGTAGGCCTGATCCCAGGCCTCGGAATGGGAAGCGCAGCGTCCGCTGTGTCCCGCACTGTGTACTGCTGACACTAAAAGGGGCAGGGTCCCTAACCTAGGGCCTGTCCCTGTAGTGACTCAATCTACTGAGTGGCTCAGGGCTAACTGGGGCCTAGGGGGCTGCTGGCCTAGTGCAGTGGGTCACTGACCCCAGCACCCTCACCTCCTTCCCCTAGACTCTCCTGACGCCAACTGACATGTCTCAGAGCGCGCAAAATGTATCAATCCCTGAGAGCAGGGAGATACTGCAGCCCTATTGGCTCCCTGGCGCCATGTGGGATACTCCTGAGGCTCATGGGACATGTAGTCCCTGCCCATAGCCTATCCTGATTGGTGGGGGGTTCGCACGCTATCTCTGCGCATGCGCGAGCTAGCCAACGGCCTCCGCGACTATTCCTTCACTGCGCATGCGCAATGCAAAAGAAGATGGCGGCGCCCTGCACTGTCGGCCCGCTGCGGAACCTCCGGAGAACCGGACCGCTCCCTGCTCGGCCCCCACCCTTCTGACATGCCGGCGGGTCTGCCGCTTGGCTCCAGCAGCACTTGCCATCTCCCCTGGCAACGGAGGTGACGGGGATCCGGGGCTACATATATATCTCACCCACGACTCCCTGCTAGCTCTTCACCTGCCAATGGTGTTAACCTATTGTTATGGATTACAGGTATTTTATGGCCTATAACGCATAATGAATACAGGTCACAGGTACATATATACATAGTATCATTGTAAGGCCTAGTATAGCTTAGAGCATACTGTTAAAATCCTGGCTTAGTGTATTATATAACTTACCACGAGGCATTACTTGGGAGAGGAAGGTAGGCAGCGAGCCCAGATTACTATCTACTGACTAACCTTAAAACTTTCCCCGCAATTCAAGCATCCCAATAGCTTGAACTCATAGCTACTGTCCCACACTCACAGTCTTTCTGGAGAAATGGGGACACCACTTCCCTCAGCAACACTACTCAGACTAGATCAGGCACAAATACAATATTGAGACGTATATACAACGCAATGTAAGAGAAATCCCACGTAGCCACACTCTGTAACACAGTGGTATCCGGCCCCTCTATAACCTCTTCTCTGAGGTTGCAAGAAGAAACTGGAACAAATCAATGCATAACTTACTGTTGGTGTGTGGGATCCTGGCGCTGTCGGCGTGCTCCTACCGAGGTGCTGGCAAAGGACAAATGGAGAGAAGAAGGCGGGGCAGCTGCCTACGTCAGTGGAACAGAACGGGAATCCTCTGGAACAGCAAACTATAAATTTATTGGCACATAAACAGCAAAAAAAGTTCACTCTGACATGTTTCATGCGAGGGATCGCACTTTATCAAAGAGCACCGCCTTCTCTCCATTTGTTCTTTGCCACACTCACAGTCACTCGTACCAATCATTGTGGCCAAGCACTGCCATCTACAGCACTTTTTTCCCTTACCTGCTGTCTCCCATAATACCTCTTAGATTGTAAGCTCTTCGGGGCAGGGATTTCCTTTCCTATTGTCTGATTTTGCTGCGCTTATTGTATTATTATTCCCTGTACTGTAAGCGCTGAGTACACTTTTGGCGCTATATAAATAAAGATACACATACATACATACATACATACGGACCTTCAGTGTCCGCAAGGACATCCTATTATTGCAGGAATTAATTAATTAACCTCATCTGCCCTGTTGTGTAGATATTTACTTTAAAAATTAAGCAACACTACAGTCGTATCTGAAAGAAACTCCAGCAACTGTGGAAGTATCGGAAACAGTAATCTGGCACGATGATTATAGGTTGGTTAATCTGGACGCGGAGTCTTCATACGGCCCTGGACTCCCTGTGCGGCCCACGATGCCCTCCTTCTCCCCCAACCCCCCCAAACCAACTCTGCCTATTAGGGAAGGATCGGCAGCAGTTTGATGCGATCCCCTGCAGCAGAGAGAGAAGGATCAGAGCTGAGGCCGGTCTGACTGCAGAGGGTGGGGGCGGGGTTAGTGACAGCGGAGCCTGTTAGTGAGAGCAGGAAGTGAGGTGCCTGCTGCCAGGGCCCAAGATGGCTCCCCCCCCTCCAGCAATGCTCCACAGTGAAAGGTAGGACCCCCCCCCCCCCCTGCAGCTGCTCCTCAGAGCTAGTGTCATTGTGGCAGTGTGGCAGTGCGGCAGTGCCTGTGCAGGTCAGTGTCTGTGCCTGTGCAGGTCAGTGTCTGTGCAGGTCAGTGTCTGTGTCTCTGCAGGTCAGTGTCTCTGCAGATCAGTGTCTCTGCAGATCAGTGTCTGTGTCTGTGCAGGTCAGTGCCTGTGCAGATCAGTGTCTGTGCCTGTGCAGGTCAGTGTCTGTGCCTGTGCAGGTCAGTGTCTGTGCCTGTGCAGGTCAGTGTCTGTGAAGGTCAGGGTCTGTGCCTGTGCAGGTCAGTGTCTGTGTCGGTCAGTGTCTGTGCCTGTGCAGGTCAGTGTATGTGCAGGTCTGTGCCTGTGCAGGTCAGTGTCTGTGCAGGTCAGTGCCTGTGCCTGTGCAGGTCAGTGCCTGTGCCTGTGCAGGTCAGTGTCTGGGCAGTGGATATTCACAGTTAAGTGCAAATAGCCGCACGGCTATTCGCACTCAGTAAACATCCCAGCCTGGAATCGAACCCTTGTCCCCTTACGGCTATTCGCACTCAGTAGAACTTAACTGAGTGCGAATAGCCAAGCTGTTATGAACAGGTTTCTATGCCTTTATTCACCAGGAAAAAATCAGAAAGTCTTATAGCTCAGTGGTTATGCAGCAGGCCATTCGCATAGTGGACCAGGGTTCAATTCCTGGCAGGGATGTTTATTTTTTCCATTTTATTTTCTACTGAGTGCGAATAGCCGTGCGGCTATTTGCACTCAGTAGAACTTAACTGAGTGTGACTAGCCGAGCTAGTAGAACTTAACTGAGTGCGAATAGCCGAGCTGTTATGAACACGTTTCTATGGAACTTAACTGAGTGCGAATAGCCGAGCTACTGAGTGCAGTAGTGACAGTACAGTGTTCCTAACAGCTCGGCTATTCGCACTCAGTTCAGATACATATATATATATACATATATATATATACATATATATATATACACATATATATATATACACATATATATATATACACATATATATATATACACATATCTATATATATATACATATATATATATGTGTATATATCTATATATAGGTGTGTGTATATTTATATGGGAGTGTGTGTATACAGTACTGTATATGTTGCAGTATTACTCAGTGCCAGTCAGCCAACACATACAGTACTGTCAGCATCGGCCAGCCACGCCCCGGTCGGTCAGCCCCCCCCCCACATGCCCCTCTAACGCCCCTCTCGCACTCTCTCTCTCCCTAACCCTCTCTCTCGCATTAATGTATACAATGGGACCGGAGCATGCATGTAAAGCGAAAATGTACTTAAAGTGAAGCACTACCTTTTCCCACTTATCGATGCATATACTGTACTGCAATCGTCATATACGTGCATAACTGGTG
>WSYH01000084.1:0-54937 GCA_036426205.1 Ascaphus truei
TCCTTCCCATGTATACTTATTTGGTATATCCCTGTATACCTTTCCCATCTAAAAAGATGTCCAACCTTTTTTTGAACAAATCTATTGTATCTGCCATTACTGTCTCCATGGGTAATGAATTCCACATTTTAACTGCCCTTACTGTAAAGAACCCTTTCCTTTGTTGCTGGTGAAATCTCCTTTCCTCCAACCTTAAGGGATGGCCCTGAGTCCTTAGTACTGCTCGTGGGATGAATAGTTCTTTTGAAAGCTCCTTGTATTGTCCCTGAATATATTTGTATATAGTTATCATATCCCCTCTTAGACGCCTCTTTTCTGCATATATTATTACTGAGTCTAATTTTCTTTATTTTGTACACCAACCTCTTGTGTGAAACCGTATCAAAAGCCTTTGCACAATCTAAGTAGACCACATCAACTGCATTACCCTGGTCTAGATTCCTACTTACCTCCTCAAAGAAACAAATAAGGTTAGTTTGGCATGATCTATCCTTCATAAATCCATGCTGACTATTACTAATAATTTTATTTTCCCTTAGGTATTCCTGAATATTATCCCGTATTAAACCTTCAAGTAGTTTCCCTACTATTGAAGTCAGACTTACAGGTCTGTAATTTCCCGGTTGTGATCTAGCTCACTTTTTAAATATAGGCACCACATCTGCTTTACGCCAATCTTGTGGTACTGAGCCCGTGGAAATGGAGTCCTTGAATATTAAATATAATGGTTTTGCTATTACTAAGCTTAACTCCTTGAGAACTCTTGGATGTATGCCATCGGGGCCAGGTGCCTTATTTACTTTACTTTTTTCATGTCGCTTATGAACTTCTTCCTCAGTTAACCAACTATTCATTAATATGGAGGTTGTGGCTTCCTCCTGCGGCACTACTATTGAACTTGATTCTTCCCTGGTAAACACAGAGGCAAAGAATTTGTTTAATACCTCAGCTTTTTCCTTATCTCCAATAATCTGCCTACCCATCTCACACTGAAAGGGCCCTATATTTTCTTTTCTCATTTTTTTGTAATTAAGGTACTTAAAGAACTTTTTAGGGTTACTTTCTTTTGCAAAAATGTTTTGGTTATATCAGGGTGGAGCGACCCCCAGGGGGGTGGGAGATTTTGCTGGGGGGGCGCGGGCGGTTGCAGAGGTCCCACGCTCTTCCCCACGTCATTTAAATGAAATGCCGGGGATCACGTGAGGCCCCTTACCGGGATTCAGCCGGCTGTGACGCGTCCCCATGGCAACGCGGCATCAAATGACGCCTCTGGCCATGTTACATGACTTCAATGACGCCACGGGTCACGTGACATGATGTCACATGACCCCGCAGCGTCATTTGATGCGGATACCAGGAAAGAGGGAGGGGCGCGAGAGTGGGACAAGGAAAACAGGGGGGCGCAGCAGGAAACGTTTACGCTCCCCGGGTTATATAATGCACACAACGCAAGTTCCTTATTCATGGGAAATGAACACCAACTCACACCTTGTACTGTTTTATGTAATTGCTCCCTCTATTACACCTTCTATTGCCCCATATAACCGTTCCCTATAACTCCTATTGCCCCATATAACCGCTCCCTATAACTCCTCCTATTGCCCCATATAACCGCTCCCTTTAAACCCTCCTATTACCCCATACAACCGCTCCTTATAACTCCTCATATTGCCCCATATAACTGATCCCTATAACTCCTCCTGTTACCCATATAACCCCTCCCTATAACTCCTCCTATTGTCCCATATAACCGCTCCCTATAACTCCTCCGATTGCCCCATATAACCGCTCCCTATAACTCCTCCTGTTACTCCCTATAACTCTTCCTATTGCCCCATATAACTGCTCCCTATAACTCCTCCTATTGCCCCATATAACTGCTCCCTATAACTCCTCCTATTACCCCTTATATACGTTCCCTATAACTCCTCCTATTGCCCCATATAACTGCTCCTTATAACTCCTATTGCCCCATATAACCCCTCCCTATAACTCTTCCAGGATGGGCTGCAGGTGAGCTCCTGCAGGGGAGCCAGGATGGCCTTAGACCTAAGGGTTTTTGGCTCTCAGTTGGAGATGGAAGTAGGAGAGGCTGCAGGCTGCAGCAGTTGTGTAGGCCTTGGGGAGCCTGAATGCAAGTTACAGGAGAGTTTGGAGAGAAAGGAAGGAGCAGAACAGAGTCTGCTTAAGAAAGAAGAGAAACAAGCGTTATTGCGGAGGTATAACAGTAAGGTAGAAGAACTGGAAATAGAAAATTACAGAAATGTTGTGGTTCTGAGAGCTGTGCGCAAGAAGCAAATACATCGTCTGCATGATGAACTAACCCGATTGGAAGGTGAGCTTGCTAAAATAGCAATGGTTCCAGTCAAACAGAAACGTTCCCTTTCAAAAACAATTGAAATGCTAACCCACAGTGAAGAGCAAAATGCAGAGCAAGGCGCAAAGCAAAGTGCTGAGCAGGGTGCAGATTCATGTTGTGGAACAAGAGGCCAGAACTCCAGCAAGAGTCACATTAAAAGCTCTCCAGAAAAGATAAGTGTGGAGACGCCTAAAAGAAGTGGGAGAGAAACAAGATCCCAGAACAAGTCTGTGAAGCCTAAAGATAAAATAGAGAACTTATCCCAGGAAAAATCTGATTCGGATCCTTACAGTTTAAATCAACCAACTGCCAAGAAAATCCCAAAGGGTAAAGCTGCTAAAGAAAAGAAAGCAAAGGACCGGCGGCTAAAGGTTTCTACAGGAGAAGGTAACAGCCCTGGAATAGGGTCCAGAGACTTCAGGGAAGGGGACTCACCTCAGGGTGTATCAGGCTGTGAGCAAGGATCTATTCCAGAGCTTCCAGCATCCCAGGGGTTAATAGCAGAAGCAGCAGAACATTGGGTTAACAGCTCATTACAAGCAAAGAAAGCAGCAGACACCTGTGATGTTGGGTTATCTCAGACTCCCACGCTGGGAGAGGTCATGGAAATTACAGGGAACTCTGAAGAGCATCAAAGTGAGAATCTAGAAACTCTGAGAGGAGATCAGCTGGAAATGGAGTTTGTTCCTGAGAGGAGTGAGCCAGAGAACCCATGCTCACCTGGACTTACAGAACCACCCCCCTGCTCATTAGCAGGTCCTGTGATTCAGAACTCCGAGAGGGGAGAAAAACAGGTGGTAATCAGCAGCAATGGAGACAGCATTAACCCTGTAGTGCCTGGGAGTGAAATTAAGGTTGTGGAGACTGAAATTGCTGCTCCTATCCAGCTAGTTCCTGATAATAGTGACCCAATCAGAAGATGGGGTAAAGCAAAGTAATGGTATTAAGGTAACCCCAGTTCATACAGCACCCCCCTCGGCTTGGAGTGGGAGATCCTTTGTTAGCGCTGTGGCCAGAAATGTTCAACCTTTAAAAAGGAGGAATGTGGTAAAGTTGAGGTTTAAAGGCAGTGAGGAGATGAAGCCTGACAGGATTTTTGTTGGAAAACATATATTAAAAGAATCATTGGGCTTAAGAGCAGATGAAATTTATGCACTTATCCATGTTCCAGGCTCCTGTGAGTATGATGTCAGCTTTAAGAGACCTCAGACTTTGGACTATTTCTGGACAAGATATGAGAGTCTAAAAAATACTGATTTATGGAAATCCTTTGTTGCAATTCCTGTGTCCAAACCGGAAACAAAGTCTGTAACAATTCTCTTCAGACATGAATCAGTCCCAATATCAAATATTCTGATATGGCTTGACAGACAATGTGCAGTACTGGCTGCACCTACAAGAATTATGGATGAAGAAGACATCTGGATTGGAGGTTGGAAAGTGAAAGTTAGACTTTGGCGACATGGCAATGTTACAAAGCATCTGCCCAACTCTTTCTTCATAGGAAGAGAAAAAGGAAATTGTTTTTACTATGGTTAGCCAACCTTGTACCATAGATGTGGTTCAGCCAGGCAGTTAAGTATTTCTTGTGATGTTCTCAAATGCAACTTGTGCCAGTCTGTGGGCCACGAGAGAACAAGTTGTAGAAAGATTAAATGTCATCTATGTGGTCAATTTGGACATTCCTATCGGAGCGGTGCAGAAGCATGGCACAATATTTCAGGAATATGGGAACAGGAAGTGGATTTTGAAGAAAATTAAGCACTTTTTGATCGTGCCTTGAAAGTTGCTGACAGAATTTGTTCAGATCAGCCTGGGAAAAGAGTTTGCCCAGATCCACCTGTGGACAAAGTTCACCTAGATCTAATGTCAGATGAAGAATTTGCAGACTGTGTAGACATGGCCCAAGGAATATTAGAAGATCCCTTAGAGGGAACCTTCTCAAACTCATTGGAAGAAGAATTTACAGATTACGTTGACATGGACCAAGGAATATTAGAAGATCCTTTAGAGGGAACCTCCTCAAACTCCCAGAAGGAAAACAGTCTGAGGATACAATAGAGGAACTTGCCAAGAGTGTAATCCTGATGGGTGGTAAAGATAAAAACAGTATGCAGAACTGGATACAGTCTAAAAGAAGGAAGAAGGTTACAGTAAAAAGACTTGGTGGGACTCTTCGACTTCCACCGGGTCCTGCTGGTAAGGTTCTTCCGGTGCCTGTAAAGAACCGTTTTTCTGCTCTTAGGATTGGGGTTTAAGAGTGGAAGACCCTGATGACATAGAGGAACTTTCCTTATCTGAAGAGGAGCATAATATGGATATTTCCATAGTGAAAGACTCGGACATGATCCCACCTTCGGTGGCCACTAAGAAGTTTGGGTCATTGGGTGATAATGTTGGGAAAAACAAAAAGTAATACGGTGGCTAAAAATGTTTGTTTATAAATTAATCCTTTAAAGGTAGCAGCTATTAATGTGGTAGCTAGGGCTTTTATTTAGTTTCAATTAAAAATGTGTATAAAGGAAATGTGAAGTTGCTGTTGAAAGGAGAAAGGTTGGAACAAATGCTGAGTTAATATTTATATAGTGTAAGTTTGTACATAATGTGCAGTTTTTGTTTGGAATGTTTTTCTATGAAATGTAATGTTGGAAAAAAAAATTCAATAAAAAAAGAGTTCCTCCTATTACCCCATATAACCCCTCCCTATAACTCCTCCTGTTACCCCATATAATCTCTCCCTATAACCCCTCCTATTGCCCCATACAACCGCTCCCTATAACTCCTCCAATTACCCATATAACCGCTCCCTATAACCCCTATTACCCCATACAACCGCTCCCTATAACTCCTCCTATTGCCCCATATAACTGCTCCCTATAACTCCTATTGCCCCATATAACTGCTCCCTATAACTCCTCCTGTTACTCCCTATAACTCCTCCTATTACCCATACAACCGCTCCCTATAACTCCTCCTATTACCCATATAACCGCTCCCTATAACCCTTCCTATTACCCCATACAACCGCTCCCTATAACTCTTCCTATTGCCCCATATAACCGCTCCCTGTAACTCCTCCTATTACCCATACAACCGCTCCCTACAACTCCTCCTATTGTCCCATATAACTGCTCCCTATAACTCCTCCTATTACCCCATATAACCGCTCCCTATAACTCCTCCTATTGCCCTATATAACTGCTCCCTATAACTCCTCCTGTTACCCCATATAACTCCTCCCTATAACTCCTCCTATTACCCCATATAACCGCTCCCTATAACACTTATTGCAGACATTAGGATTAGAGCGCACCCAGCACACTGTATATATACACACATTTTAGTCATTACAGACTTTGTGCTATCAAAGTGATAGGTGCTGCTACCTTAAGTGCCGCCTCCTGCGGGGCAGTGATTGGCTCTTTCCTTTTCTGCTCTTCATGTACCCGTCACCCGGCTCTGTCTATTCCGTGTCACGCCCGGGTTTTACATGGCTGGGTATTTTTAATCTTTTTTTGTTTGTTCAAAACCGATTTTCATATAATATCCCCAATGTTTTTTTTTGTATTTATTATTTTTATCTAATTCCCGTTACAAAAGTGTTTTTTATTATTATAAGGCGGTGCATAGTAACCAATAGAGGGGAGCCAATTGGAAAGTCCAAGGGAATCCGAGGTCATACACAGTACAGTGTTGCATAGTAATAAAGGAGTGAGCACAGGTACGTCCAATGCTAGTCCGGGTCATACACGTGCAGGCGTCAATAGTAAGAAGGGGTTTAGGCAAAGGAAAGTCCAAAATCTGGTCTGAGTCTTACACATGATACGTAGTTGAAGGGAGTGAGCCAGAAGCAAGGTCCAGAATTCGGCCCGGGTCAAAAACACAGGCAGAGTAACTTGGAGGCAGAAAACAGGAGACATGAGCGTACGCCCTGCAATTAGGTGAGTTGCCATGCACTGAGTAGGTCTCCTTCCTGGGATTAAATAGTATCATCCCAGAAAGTGGGAGTGTCCTTGTGGCAGGGGCTTATGGGGGTTGTAGTCTTTTCCACTTACTGTCCATGAACACTTTTGGAAGTGCAGCCTAAACCTTTTGCCATGAGAGCAAGATCCTTTAGAAATGTAGATCCTCCTGACCCGCCGGTGGACCAGCTTTAAACTACCTCCTCTCCTAGGGACAGCTCATGATGGCCGAGGATCGGGGCAAAGGGGGGTGCGCCAATGGTATAGCTGTACTAGTCTTGGAGGGTGTGCAGTACTGGCTGGCTCCCAAGAACTTTCCTCAGGTCCACATCCTCTCCAGTCCACGAGATACTGGAGGCCCCATTCCCACCTTCCACAGTAACAGATGACCTGAATGTCGAAGTCCTGCGGCCCCTCCACTTTCACCAGAGATTATTTTGTGCAGGCGCAATTCCGGAGCGGGTTGGTTGTGGTGGGTTTCAGAAGAGAGATATGAAACACCGAGTGTATTCACCAGTGAACAGGCAGTTGTAGGCGTACTGCCTCCGGGTTACTGATTTTCTCCATGACAAATGGTCCTACAAAGCGAGCAGACAATTTGGCTGGACAACCCTGTAGGGGTAGATATTGAGTTGCAAACCACACATCATCCCCCACTCGATATTCAGGGACCTGTTTTCGATGTCGGTCAGCACACCTCTTCTGGTCTTGCTTGGATTTGTCACGAATATGTGGGATCCTTTTTTTTATTTTTAAAGTATCTTTTTATTAGGGTGTTTACAGATACATTTCAAAATATTACATTGTAGCATAATGTATTTACATGTACATAGGTTATTGTATAATGTTACATAATTCAATACATATTTGCGATACCCATTTTTTTTCTTTTTTCAAACTTATAACTGGTCTTGATCTAATATCTCAACCCTTTAGCTCAAAACCTTGTTTCATAGCTTGCTTGTGACTCCCGTTCTTTCTTTTAGTTATCATATTTGTTTAGACTAGGCTCTTCGTTTTACTCTGTTCTGTCATGTTGTTACGTTGTGATGCAGGATGTTCTCCTTATTTTCTATTTCCTTTATCCGGTTTTCCGTCCGGTTTAGTTTACCATCTTATCTTGGGTGTCATCTGAATTTATTCTGTTCTAGCTGGGGAAAAAAGTTTATAATCATTTCCCATTTTCGATCAAATTTGTCATACTGATTATCTCCTACTCCGGTAGATATTCTGTCTATCGTGCTCAGTTTGACCAAGAGGGATTTTATAAGTTCTATGTTAGGTGCTTGTGAATCCAACCATTTGATCATAATGGCTTTTCTGGCTACCAGGAGAATCATCTCTGTTGGGGGAATGGCCCCTCTATTTTGGTTGATCTTAATTGTCCAAGGTTCAGTAATGTGGGATCCTTTTATGGATCTTTTGTAATTCTATCACGAATTGAGTCGCAGCTGGTACTTGGGTAGAAAAACAATGACCTGGGAAGATACGAGGATGATTGGCATAGGTACAGAAAAACAGACTGTTCTGTATTGAATGATAATGGGAATTGTTATATGCAAATTCTGCTGTTGCCAAATATTTCATCCAGTCTGATTGATGTGTATTAGAAAAACATCATAAACAGTGCTCAAGTGTTTGGTTTACTCGTTCCATCTGTCCATTGCTTTGAGGGTGGTATCCAGATGAGAGTGAACGGTGGATATCTAATGCTGCACAGACCACCTTCCAAAATGTTGCAGTAAAATGGACTTCTCGATCAGACAAAATGGTCTCTGGTAACCCATGTAATCTGAATATCGAGGCAATGAAGATACGAGCAAATTATTGAGCTGTCGGTAGTTTAGGCAACCCAATGAAGTGGACTAACTTGGTAAATGAGTTGATCACTACTAGGATGGTATTACAGTCTTCAGATGGTGGTAATTCCACAATAAAGTCAATATAAATATTCTCCCGTGGTTTTGTGTGCCCTGGTAGTGGTAGAAGGAAACCACCAGGGCGTGTGAAGATTTTTTTTGACGGGCACAAGTCACAGAGGATTTGACAAATTTCTCAATGTCCGAATTAAAGATAGCAAGATAGAAAAGTAAAAGTGCCCCCTCTAGATACTGCAGCAGGAAGAGGCCCGGGTGCACGCCCAATGCCACATGGTGCAATCAGCAGCAATATAAATATTCTTCCAAGGAAGGAACAGAGCAGCACTCCAGAGGACTTGTACAAAATTGGCGATTTATTGAGGTGAAATCAACGTTTCGCTCCCCAACTTGGACCTTTGTCAATATGACCTTGATACAGGTCCAAGTTGGGAACCGAAACGTTGATTTCACTTTAATAAATCGCCAATTTTGCACGTCCTCTGGAGTGCTGCTCTGTTCCCGTCATGGAAGAATATTTATATTGCTGCGAATTAAAGGTAGGCCAGAAAAAAGCAAAAATAACATTGCAAAATGTTTTTGGTTTTCAGGATGCCAGGATTACCTGCCGCTGGTTGATCATGACGCCATTGCATGACGTTGAGTAACATAGGAGAGTCCATCTTGGATGTGACAGTTTATTTTCATTTTTATTTCTTCCAGGTGAGGATCTGATAGCAGAGCCTGTTTAATGGCCTCGTCAAAATCTGTGGTTCTGTTACCTGCCATGAGATGTTGTTCAGGCAGAATAAGGCTTCGTTCCAGTTTCCATGGCTCAGGAGTATCTCTACGAGAGAGCATCTGCCTTGCCTTTAGTATGACCTGGGTGAAAAGTCAATTTGAATTGGAATCGAGTGAAGAATAAAGCCCAGCGTGCCTGTCTGGGGTCGGCCCACCTAGCTGAATGCAGGAATTGCAGGTTCCGATGATTCATCCATACTTCAATGACTTGATCAGCTCCCACCATTAAGTGAAGCCTTTCCTCAAATGCCACTTTAATGGCCAATAGTTCCTTGTCACAAATTGTATAGTTCCTTTCAGCATCTGTTAATTTACGAGAATAGTAGCCAACCGGATAAACAATATTAGTTTGCGTGTTCAGTGACAGAATAGCCCCTAAAGCGAAGTCGGATGCGTCTGCTTCCATAATGAAGGCTTGGTCACTCTGTGGATAGGCAAGTACTGGTGACTGCGTAAAAGCAAACATCGGATTTTTGAATGCCTGTCCTGCTGCGTTTGACTAAACAAACTTGAGTCCTTTAAGTAACTGAGTGAAAGGACGGACGACCATCGAGAACTCTTGGATGAATCTGCGGTACAAATTGGCAAAGCCGAAAAGTCTTTGTATATCTTGCCAGTGTGGGCCAATCCAAGATGGCTTGAATCTTGCGTTTATCCATAGAAATAGCAGAAGGTGAAATGATATATCCCAAGTATTCAATCTTTGTCTGGTGAAATTGGAATGTTTCTAATTTACCGTAGAGATGATAAGTCCTTAGTCGGAGCAATACTTACTGGTCATGACAGATGTGCTCCTTTTACGATTCCGAATAAATCAGGATATCATCGAGGTTGACATCTAATAAATCTCGGAAGACATCATTCAGAAAATGTTGGAATGTAGCTGGTGCATTACATAGTCCAAATGGCATCACCAAATACTCAAAGTGTCCATATCTGGTGTGGAAAGCGGTTTTCCATTCATCTCCTTCTCTGATACATACAAAATTATAAGCGCCACTAAGATCCAATTTGGTGAAAATTATAGCAGTGTGGACTCTCTCCAATAATTCAAGGATTAGAGGTAAGGGATAGTAATACTTGACAGTAATGTCATTGAGTGTCCTTTAATCTATGCAGAGTTGTAATGTACTTTCTTTCTTTGGACCAAAGAATAATGGTGCCCCGGCTGGAGATTTAGAATGATGGATGAATCCCCTTTAAAGATTCTCAGTGATATAATCCTGTAAAACTTGTAGTTCAGGATCCGACAGAGCAAAAACTCATCCAAAGGGAATTTCTGTGCCAGGTAACAGTTCAATGAGGCAATCATATGGTAAATGCAGTGGCAAATTATCTGCTTCACGAGGAATAAAAACATAACGGATAGAAAAGTACCTTTTCGATAGCTGAGGGTGACAGGTCACTACTTGTTACCTAGTAGGGCTATCCTCTGTATTCCGGATATGAATTGTTTCATTTTCTTGGTGCTTCTTCTGATGACAGCACCCGGGATCCAAGAGTAATTTCCTCTCTCCATTCAATATGTAGATTATGCAGTCCCAACGATGATAGCCCCAGTATCAACGAGGTTCCTCCAGGCGTGCGGGTGGTCTGTAGGAGTCCACGATAACTTGTCTGGGTTCCCTTCGTCGTTCCGATAGCCTTTGGTCAATTTGCAGAGCTAGATCAATAAGACTGGTTAGTGTAGATGGAATTGTCACCCTGGCTAATTCGTCCTTCAACTTATCCTTAGTCCCTGGCGAAAAGCTGTAATTAGGCTACGATCGATCCAATCCATAGTAGCTGCAAGATTACGGAATTTAACAATATAAGTAATCAAATTCCCAGAGCCTTGCTTAATGTCTAACTAGTCATTCTCTCTGTTTTGAGTCTGGGTCTTTCCTTCAAAAGTCCTCTTCAATTCCGTTTCAGAAGCACTGTAATTGCTCAATAACGGGCTATTTGTAAACAACAGTGGTGAAGCCGAAGCATAGCATCTCCAGTCAGATTTCCAATGATAAAGGCAATTTTACCCCTGTCTATAGTGTACGATAATGGTTTAAATAAAAACTGTACCTCAACTTATAAAAAAAAAAGTAAAATTTTCTTGGGTCCCCATTGAATCTTTCTGGTAGTGGTATTTGCATCAAACTTTCAGCTGATGCCATTGGAGCGGTAGCCTGCTAGATGTTTTGAAGCCGAGTTCGGATGTTGACATTCTCTGTGCATAGTCCTTCCCATCTCCCACTGTAGGGTTATCATTGTGTCTGCAATCCCTTGTAATACTTGCAGATCCATCTTCCTTTCGGGAGCAAAAATGGCGTTGCAAACTCTGAGAAGCCAAGGAGGCAAGAACACTCCGTAAATATATATCTATATATATATATATATATATATATATATAATATACAGCTCAACCCCCTTATAATGGAGTACAATTTTGGGCACCAATCCTAAGAAAAGACATTATGGAACTAGAGAGAATGCAGAGAAGAGCCACCAAATTAATAAAGGGGATGGACATTCTAACTTATGAGGAGAGGCTAGCTAAATTAGATTTATTTACATTAGAAAAGAGGCGTCTAAGAGGGGATATGATAACTATATACAAATATATTCAGGGACAATACAAGGAGCTTTCAAAAGAACTGTTCATCCCACGGGCAGTACAAAGGACTCGGGTCATCCCTTAAGGTTGGAGGAAAGGAAATTTCACCAGCAACAAAGGAAAGGGTTCTTTTAAGGTCAGTTAAAATGTGGAATTCATTACCCATGGAGACTGTGATGGCAGATACAATAGATTTGTTCAAAAAAAGGTTGGACATCTTTTTAGATGGGAAAGGTATACAGGGATATACCAAATAAGTATACTGTACATGGGAAGGATGTTGATCTAGGGAGTAATCCGATTGCCAATTCTTGGAGTCAGGAAGGAATTAATTTTTCCCCTTAATGGGTTTATTTGTTTGCCTTCCTCTGGATCAATAACTAAGTATATATATAGGATAAAGTATCTGTTGTCTAAATTTAGCATAGGTTGAACTTGATGGACGGAAGTCTTTTTCCAACCTCATCTACTATGTAACTATGTAACGCTGTCATGGAACAGAAATACCCCTGTCTGCCTTTTCTGTTTCAGCCCCCCTTCCCCTTGGCAGTTCCCCCTGCTAGCTGCACTAGGATGTCACTTTCCTTGCAGTTCTCTCTCAGTGCAGATGGAATGGATACATTATGTATCTCTTTTTCCTTCCAGTCTGTCATACCCCTGGTTGCTCTGGCAACTTCTCCAGTCCTCCTAGTTTTGGGCTTTCCCATTTCCCCCCGTCTTTTGCTGACAGTTAGTGCAGTCTCACTGAACCTTTAGTGTGACCCTTGCCCCTCACTTCCTTTTCCACCATTACCTCTGGATGAGTGAGCACTGCTGTATACTCCTGTATGGTAGGATTATCTTTTCACCTGCTCTTAACTACCAAGGCACCCACAGAGAGACACTATTCATACATCAACATCTCTTCACAAGTGACTGTATTTTATGCTACTTTCCCCAAATAAAGTAAAGAAACAGAACTTGTTGTGCTTGGAAAAGAGGGCCGAGTTGACACTATCTGGGCTAAATCATCTTACACGTGACCCCTGGCTTTCAGAATAAACGCTGTGCTTGGGGTCCAAAGAATCACATCGCGTTATAAGCGGATCGCGTTAGAAATCATGTACAATTGTATGCATTGTACAATAAAGTATTTAAGATACCAACAATTGGGAGCCACGCTTGCATCGCATTATAAGCGGATCCACGTTGTAACAGATCGCGTTATAACAGGGTTGAGCTGTATATATATATATATTGTAACCAATAGGAGTGAGGCGGTTGGGAAGTCCAAGGGAATCCGAGGTCATACACAGTACAGTGTTGCATAGTAATAAAGAAGTGAGCACAGGTACGTCCAATACTAGTCCGGGTCATACACGTGCAGGCGTAATAGTAAGAAGGGGTTAGGCCATTGTTTCCCAACTCCAGTCCTCAGGGAACCCCAACAGGTCAGGTCTTAAGGATATCCCTGCTCAGCACGGGTGTCTCAGTCAAAATGACTGAGCCGCTGATTGACCCACCTGTGCTGGAGCAGGGATATCCTTAAGACCTGACGGGGTTCCCTGAGGACTGGAGTTGGGAAACACTGGGTTAGGCAAAGGCAAGTCCAAAATATGGTCTGAGTCTTACACATGATATTTAGCTGAAGGGAGGAAGGCAGAAGCAAGGTCCAGAATCCAGTCCGGGTCAAAAACACATTCAGCGTAACTTGGTGACAAATGACATGAGCGTACACCATTCAACTAGGTGAGTTGCAATCCACTGGGTAGGTCTCCTTCCTGGGATTAAATAGTATCATCCCAGGAAGTGGGAGTGTCCTTGTGGCAGGGGCTTATGGGGGTTGTAGTCTTTCCCACTTGTGGAAGTGCAGCCTAAACCTTTTGACATGAGGGCAAGATCCTTTAGAACTGCATATACTCCTGACCCGCCGGCGGACCGGCCTTACACCCCCCTCTCTGTCTCTCTCATCCTCTCTGTCTCTCCAACCGTCTCTCTGTCTCTCTCACACCCTCTTTGTCTCTCTCCCCTCTCTGTCTCTCTCACCCTCTCTCTCTCACCCCCTCTGTCTACCCCCATCTCTGCCTCTCCTTCCTTTTATCCATACATCTTTCTTCTTTTCTCTTCATCCCCTCACTTACTTTATCCCCATATCTCTCTCCCTCTTTCTCACTCTCGCCCTCTCCCTTTCTCTCCGTCTCGCCCTATCCCCTTCTATCTTACTCTTGCCTTCTCATCTTCTCTCTAACTCTCGCCCTCTCCGATTCTCTCTCACTCTCGCCCTCTCACTGGCACCCTCACTCTCGCCCTCTCTCCTTCTCTCTCATAACCCTCTCCTCTTCTCTCTCACCCTCACTCTCACCCTCTGTCCTTCTCTCTCACTCTCTCCACTTCTCTCTCACCCTCTCTCCCTCTCACTCACACCCTCTCCCCTTCTCTTCCCTGTCTCCTTCTCTCTTACTCTGGCACTTTCTCCTCGCTCCAATCTCACCCTCTCCCTCCCCTTCTCTCTCCACTCTCACCCTCTCCCAACCTCTTACTTAACCCTCACTCTCTCCCTTCTCTCTCCTCACACCCTCCCCATCTCTCTCTTAACCCTCACCCCTCTCCCCCTTCTCTCTCACTCTCACACCCTCTCCCCTTCTCCTCTCACTCTTCCCCTCCCTCTCGCCTCACCCTCTCGCCCTCTTGTCCTCTCCCCTTCCCTCTCAATCTTACCCTCTCTCCCTCTCTAACTTTGGCCCTCTCCCTCTCTCCTCTCCCCTTCTCTGTCACTCTCCGCCTTCGCCTCTCCTCTCTCCCCTCTCTCTCTCTCCCCTCACTCTCCTCTCGCCCTATCCCCCTCACTCTCACCCTCTCCCCTTCTCTTGCCCTCTGCTCCTCCCCCTCCCTCTCACCATTTCCCTCCCTCTCACCCTCTCCCCTTCTCTTGTCCCCTCCCCTTCTCTCTCGCTCTCCCCCCCTTCTCTCTCTCGCTCTCCTTCCCCCCTCTCCTCTTCTATCTCACTCTTGACCTCTACCCCCTCTCTCTCCCCTTATCTGTCACTTCGCTCCCTCTCCCCTTCTTGCCCTCTTCTTCTCTCTCACTCTCGCCCTCTACCCTTCTCTCACTCTCACTCTCTCCCCTTCCCTCTCACCTCCCTTTCTCTCTCTCTCTTGCCCCTCCACACTCCCCTTCTTTTTCTTTTGCGCTCTCTCTGCTCTCTCACTATCCCCCTCTTTCTCTCACTTCCCTCCTCACCTACTTCCGCCTTCTCTCTCGGGTCATCGCCCTCTTCTCTGTCGGTTCCCCTCTTCGTTCCCGTGGAAGATTTGATCTCGCTCTGCTAGCATTATCTACTCTTATTTATCTTTGTGGGCTGCTGTCCTGATACCCAGCTCTCTTCTCAACCTGATTATCCGTAACGATGAACATTATTTGTTTCCCCAAGGTAAATCACTCTTATAGATCGGATGCTGCTGCTGCCGGCGTCTCCTCCTGCTCTCACTCACCATCCTCCACACCCCCAGCTCTCTCGTTATTACACGGCTTCACGTCCAGAGCTGCACTGGAGGCAGATGGGTCAGTGGCTCTGGGCTTCACATGCCTAATGCTCCGGGCAGATCGCCTCACTGTGTGAAGCCTTCTGCTTCAGTATAGGGGAGAAAGGGGCTTCAGTATAGGGGAGAAAGGTGCTTCAGTATAGGGGAGAAAGGTGCTTCAGTATAGGGGAGAAAGGGGCTTCAGTATAGGGGAGAAATGTGCTTCAGTATAGGGGAGAAAGGTGCTTCAGTATAGGGGAGAAAGGGGCTTCAGTATAGGGAGAAAGGTGCTTCAGTATAGGGGAGAAAGGTGCTTCAGTATAGGGGAGAGAAAGGTGCTTCAGTATAGGGGAGAAATGGGCTCATATAGGGAGCTAAGTAAAGGTCTTCATATAGGGGAGAAAGGTGCTTCAGTATAGGGAAGGTGTTTCAGTTTTTTTGTAGATGTCTCATCCTAATATAAAAGCGCACAAGCTAGCTGGTGTCTGTTCAGAATGTAACTAAATGTTCCAATATTGGATCAGCCTCTTTTCTCCATGTTGTGTGTGTATTCTATAATTCAGGGGTGCGCAAACTTTCCCCCCTTGCCCCCCTTCCTACTCTCCCCCCCCCTTGCCTTGTGTCTGGCGTCAAAACGCAGCGGGGTCAGTTGACGTAACATTGCCATGGCAACTTGCCGGAGACAAGTAAGTGAGCATACAGGGCCTCGCATGGTCCCCCGGCATTTAATTTAAATGCTTTGGGGAAGAGCGCAGGACCTCGTAGCGCTACGCCCCCCCCACCCCCCCCTCCAGAAAATATTGCTCCCCCAGTTTTGCGCACCCCCTGATCAATCCATTTGTTCATACCTTTGTAAGCAGTGGGATGTCCTTCAATAATCTGTTGCTGTTTTTTGCAAACGTTTCAGACCCCGTTTTGCAGCCTGGGCACTTGGTAAGCAAATAGATAAAGGGTTAGTGAAGGGGTGGGCAACTCCGTGCCTCCAGGGCCACCAACAGCCGTTTTTAGGATACTCTGCCTCAGCACAGGTGGCTCAATCAGTGGCTCTGTCTTCGACTTCACCACCTGTGCTGAAGCAGGGATAGCCTGAAAACCTGACCTGTTTTTGGCCCGTGAGGACTGGAGTTGCCCCCCCTGGGTTAGTGACACACAGAAGCTAAGAGTCCATCAGATAAAAAAATAAGCCACCGCAGAGAATTAATTCTGCATCTCTGCAAAAACGAGTGTCTCTAATAGGAACATTTCTATGAAATCATTATCAGTTCTGATGTGTGTATGTGCATCCTTCCTCCAATGATAATCACATCAAACTTTTTTTCTAATTATATAGATAACATATTTACATATACAGTAGCTAGTGGATTTATTTGTGTTTTCTAGAAACCAATTTGAAATGCTCCGAATAATCTCTGTTCCACCACCGCTTCTGAAAAACTTATCAAGGAAACTCATTTTCATATAGATTTATAACTGATCCAAGAGGATATCTTCTGTACGGTTGTGCCGTAAAGGAAAAGCCTATTAGATTGCACACGCAGGTCTAATCCCGTATATATATATTATGTGACTGTGGGAATGGCCTCATAATAGCTACACGACAATCTGAGAGCTGGTCATTTTCTGGAGCCTGTTCCGTGCCGGCAGCTTCTTGTACCCAGAATTCTCACACCTCAGAATCCTTCCGCAAACACCATGCACCATTAATGTGCTACACTAAAATTCACTAAGACTATACACCTAATCACAATTGCATTGTAGGATTCTGGTTTCTCTCATGGTGCACATTTTCTTCATATACCTTCCTCCAACCAGAGTTACCTAGTGTCACTTTATATAAACCCAGGACTGTCTGAGCCTGTCCCTGTTACACTGGTCAGGACGTCACCCTACATTAGTATAAACCCAGGACTGTCTGAGCCTGTCCCTGATACACTGCAGTCAGGACTCGCCCTACATTAGATATAAACCCAGGACTGCTGAGCCTGTCCCTGATACTCTGAGTCAGGAGGTCACCCTTGCAGAGAGAGGCTGTGTCTTGTGAGCCCCACTAGGGGCTCAGCGTGGCCTCAGACCCAGGAGGGGTGGTGGTGCTGGGGCAGTTGAACCTGGGAATCCCAGGGGCTGTGGCCTGGATGTTACTGACACTGAGGATCTTTTGCAAACGGAAAGAGAATTCAGGAGAATTCAGAGAGAAAAGACGAGAGAAAAGATGCTGATCGGAAGAATGGAGGAAAGAGACACGGGAACAGGTGAGGTGCTGGTTCTGTCCGGGGAAAGTACATACAAACCAGAGCAGTAAATCCCACAGCAACGTAATGTTATAACAGAAGGCAAAGAAGAGAGGCGAGCTGGAAAGAGGAGGCGGGCGCAAGAGAGCAGGCGGGCGCAAGAGAGCAGCGGGCGGCAAGAGAGAGCAGGGCGGCGGCAAGAGAGAGCAGAGCAGACAAACAAGCCTTATAGCAAAGAGCCACCCTGTCTAGCCTGCATAGGCGACAGAGTGCCATGACCATGTTACGCTGTGCTCACCACACGGACAAGGAGGGACCCCAAAACTGAGGATGATGGGTAACAACCACCCACAGCTACGGGGACAACGCCTGGAAAGTGGAAAATAGCGTCTGGAACTGTCTGGGAGTATAAGATAAAGTTAGATACTCGCCAGACGAGAAGGGAGATTCCAGAAGATAGGTGGTCCGAGAGCCTGGGGTCCAGAGCCGGAGGTAGGTCGGAATCGCAAACACGAGGTGACGAGGTCGGGGATTCCAGGAGTCAGGATACAAACCAAGGGTAGAAGACCAGAGCGGATCCACAGCCAGCCGGTTCGGTACGGCAAGGGATCACTGAGGAGACAAAGAGACAGAACTGAGGCAGGCACGACCGTGTTAACACAAGTCATACAAAGCTATGCTCAGCCAAAGAATGAATGGCTGAGCAAGGTAAGTAGGAGGAAAACCAATAGGGAGAGGGGAATTAACGAGGGAGCGGCCCCAGGGAGATATGGGATGGTAGGAGACTTACCATAGCTGTGCTAGATTTGCAGCTTGTGGGCGGTGCACGTGCATCAGGCGTGTGCGCCACCGGGAGAGGCGCGCGCGGGCTCACTGGGTCGGGAGCTTCTCCCCCTGAGGGAGGACGTAAAAGTCCTCGGCCGTGCGCTGCGCATCTCTCACCCTCTGTCCTTCTCTCTCACTCTCTCCACTTCTCTCTCACCCTCTCTCCCTCTCACTCACACCCTCTCCCCTTCTCTTCCCTGTCTCCTTCTCTCTTACTCTGGCACTTTCTCCTCGCTCAATCTCACCCTCTCCCCTTCTCTCTCACTCTCACCCTCTCCCAACCTCTTACTTACCCTCACTCTCTCCCCTTCTCTCTCACCCTCTCCCATCTCTCTCTTACCCTCACCCTCTCCCCTTCTCTCTCACTCTCACCCTCTCCCCTTCTCTCTCACTCTTCCCCTCCCTCTCGCCCTCTTGTCCTCTCCCCTTCTCTCTCAATCTAGCCCTCTCCCCTCTCTAACTGTTTGGCCCTCTTCCCTCTCTCCCCTTCTCTGTCACTCTCCGCCTTCTCTCCCCTCCTCTCTCTCCCCCTCACTCTCGCCCTATCCCCCTCACTCTCACCCTCTCCCCTTCTCTTGCCCTCTGCTCCTCCCCCTCCCTCTCACCATTTTCCTCCCTCTCACCCTCTCCCCTTCTCTTGTCCCCTCCCCTTCTCTCTCGCTCTCCCCCTTCTCTCTCGCTCTCCTTCCCCCCTCTCCTCTTCTCTCTCCTCTTTACCTCTACCGCTACCCCCTCTCTCTCCCCATCCTTATCGTCACTTCGCCCCTCGTCCCCTTCTGCCCTCTTCTTCTCTCTCACTCTCGCCCTCTACCCTTCTCTCACTCTCACTCTCTCCCCTTCCCTCTCACTCTCCCTTTCTCTCTCTCTCTTGCTCCCGCTCCACACAGGTCCCCTTCTTTTTCTTTTCGCCCTCTCATCTGCTCTCCCTATCCCCTCTTTCTCTCCTCAGCGGTCCTCGGAGGGCCTACTTCCGCCTTCTCTCTCGGGTCATCGCCCTCTCTCTGTCGGTTCGCCCTCTGCGTTCTCCGGGAAGATCTATGATCTGTCGCTCTCCCCTTGTCCTCTAGCTGTTTAAATCTGGCTCCGTCCCTGCTATTTACTCTTTGTGGGCTGCTGTCCTGATACCCAGCTCTCTTCTCACCTGATTAATCCGTAACGATGAACATTATTTGTTTCCCCAAGGTAAATCACTCTTATAGATCGGATGCTGCTGCTGCCGGCGTCTCCTCCTGCTCTCACTCACCATCCTCCACCCCCCAGCTCTCTCGTTATTACACGGCTTCACGTCCAGAGCTGCACTGGAGGCAGATGGGTCAGTGGCTCTGGGCTTCACATGCCTAATGCTCCGGGCAGATCGCCTCACTGTGTGAAGCCTTCTGCTTCAGTATAGGGGAGAAAAGGGTGCTTCAGTATGGGAGAAGTGCTTCAGTCTAGGGGAGAAAGGTGCTTCAGTATAGGGGAGAAAGGGGCTTCAGTATAGGGGAGAAAGGTGCTTCAGTATAGGGGAGAAAGGTGCTTCAGTATAGGGGAGAAAGGGGCTTCAGTATAGGGGAGAAAGGTGCTTCAGTATAGGGGAGAAAGGTGCTTCAGTATAGGGGAGAAAGGTGCTTCAGTATAGGGGAGAAAGGTGCTTCATATAGGGAGAAGGTGGCTATCATTATAGTGGGAAAAGGTTCTTCATTAAATAGGGGAGAAAGGTGCTTCAGTATAGGGGAGAAAGGTGCTTCAGTTTTTGTAAGATGTCTCATCCTAATATAAAAGCGCACAAGCTAGCTGGGTCTGTTCAGAATGTAACTAAATGTTCCAATATTGGGGGATCAGCCTCTTTTCTCCATGTTGTGTGTGTGTATCTATAATTCAGGGGTGCGCAAACTTTCCCCCCTGTGCCCCCCTGCCTACTCTCCCCCCCCCCTTGCCTTGTGTCTGGCGTCAAATGACGCAGCGGGGTCATGTGACGTTACATTGCCATGGCAACTTGCCGGAGACAAGGTAAGTGAGGCATACAGGGCCTCGCATGGTCCCCCGGCATTTAATTTAAATGCTTTGGGGAAGAGCGCAGGACCTCTGTAAGCGCTACGCCCCCCCCCCCCCCCCCCCTCCAGAAAATATTGCGTCCCCCAGTTTGCGCACCCCCTGATCAATACCATTTGTTCAGTACCTTTGTAAGCAGTGGGATGTCCTTCAATAAATCTGGTGCTGTTTTTTGCAAACGGTTCAGACCCCGTTTTGCAGCCTGGGCACTTTGGTAAGCAAATAGATAAAGGGGTTAGTGAAGGGGTGGGCAACTCCTGTCCTCCAGGGCCACCAACAGGCCAGGTTTTTAGGATAGCTCTGCCTCAGCACAGGTGGCTCAATCAGTGGCTCTGTCTTCGACTTCACCACCTGTGCTGAAGCAGGGATAGCCTGAAAACCTGACCTGTTGTTGGCCCGTGAGGACTGGAGTTGCCCACCCCCTGGGTTAGTGACACACAGAAGCTAAGAGTCCATCAGAATAAAAATAAGCCAGCCGCAGAGAATATAATTCTGCAGTTCTGCAAAACGAGTGTCTCTAATAGGAACATTTCTATGAAATCATTATCAGTTCTGATGTGTGTTAGGTGCACCTTCCTCCAATGAATAATACATCAAACTTTTTTTCTAATTATATAGATATACATATTTACATAATACAGTAGCTAGTGGATTTATTTGTTTTCTAGAAACCAATTTGAAATGCTCCGAATAATCTCTGTTACCGCTTCTGAAAAACTTATCAAGGAAACTCATTTTCATATAGATTTATAACTGATCCAAGAGGATATCTTCTGTACCGGTGTGCCGTAAAGGAAAAGCCTATTAGATTGCACACGCAGGTCTAATCCCGTATATATATATTATGTGAGCTGTGGGAATGGCCTCATAATAGCTACACGACAATCTGAGAGCTGGTCATTTTCTGGAGCCTGTTCCGTGCCGGCAGCTTCTTGTACCCAGAGATTCTCACAGCCTCAGAATCCTTCCGCAAACACCATGCACCATTAATGTGCTACACTAAAATTCACTAAGACTATACACCTAATCACAATTGCATTGTAGGATTCTGGTTTCTCTCATTGGTGCACATTTTCTTCATATACCTTCCCAACCAGAGTTACCTAGTGTCACTTTATATAAACCCAGGACTGTCTGAGCCTGTCCCTGTTACACTGGAGTCAGGACGTCACCCTACATTAGATATAAACCCAGGACTGTCTGAGCCTGTCCCTGATACACTGCAGTCAGGACGTCGCCCTACATTAGATATAAACCCAGGACTGTCTGAGCCTGTCCCTGATACTCTGCAGTCAGGAGGTCACCCTTGCAGAGAGAGGCTGTGTCTTGTTGAGCTCCCACTAGGGGCTCAGCGTGGCCTCAGACCCAGGAGGGGGTGGTGGTGCTGGGGCAGGTGAACCTGGGAATCCCAGGGGCTGTGGCCTGGATGTTACTGACACTGAGGATCTTTTGCAAACGGAAAGAGAATTCAGGAGAATTCAGAGAGAAAAGACGAGAGAGAAAGAGATTGCTGAGCAGGAAGGAATGGAGGAAGAGACACGGGGAACAGGTGAGGTGCTGGTTCTGTCCGGGGAAAGTAACATACAAACCCAGAGCAGTAAATCCCAGCAGCAACGTAATGTTATAACAGAAGGCAAAAAGAAAAGAGAGGCTGAGCTGGAAAAGAGGAGGCGGGCGGCAAGAGAGCAGGCGGGCGGCAAGAGAGCAGGCGGGCGGCAAGAGAGAGCAGGCGGGCGGCAAGAGAGAGCAGGCAGACAAACAAGCCTTATAGCAAAGAGCACCCTGTCTAGCCTGCATAGGCGACAGAGTGCCATGACCATGTTACGCTGTGCTCACCACGGACAAGGAGGGACCCCAAAACTGAGGTGAGATGGGTAACAAACCACCCACAGCTACGGGGACACGCCTGGAAAGTGGAAAATAGGCGTCTGGAACTGTCTGGGAGTATAAGATAAAGTTAGATACTCGCCAGACGAGAAGGGAGATTCCAGAAGATAGGTGGTACCGAGAGCCTGGGGTCCAGAGCCGGGAGGTAGGTCGGAATCCGCAAACCGAGGTGAAGAGGTCGGGGAGTCCAGGAGGTCAGGATACAAACCAAGGGTAGAAGACCAGAGCGGATCCACAGCCAGGCCGGTTCGGTACGCAAGGGATCACTGAGGAGACAAAGAGACAGGAACTGAGGCAGGCACGACCGTGGTTAACACAGGTCATACAAAGCTATGCTCAGCCAAAGAATGAATGGCTGAGCAAGGTATAAGTAGGAGGAAAGACCAATAGGGAGAGGGGAAGTAACGAGGGAGCGGCCCCAGGGAAGATAGGGATTGGTAGGGAGACTTACCATAGCTGTGCTAGATGTGCAGCTTGTGGGCGGTGCACGTGCATCAGGCGTGTGCGCCACGCGGGAGAGGCGCGCGCGGCCTCAGCTGGGGTCGGGAGCTCCCCCTGAGGGAGGACGTAAAAGTCCTCGGCCGTGCGCGCGCATGCGCGAGAACAGTAGCCGCCGCGGGAAGCGGAGGAGAAGGGAAATCCCGCCCGCGGCGGCGAGAAGGCAGAGCTGGAGCGGGGGTAAGTGAAGTCGCGGGGGGAACCCATTTAGATAGAGGTGTTCCCCCGGATCTTACAGTACCCCACCCCCCTTGAGGAGCGGCCTCAGGAAAACTCCAATATGGATTTTGGGGAAATTTGGAGTGAAAGAGTCTCAGCAGTCTGGGGGCATGTATTTGATGGTAAGGTACCCAAGATCTCTCCTCTGGGCCAAAGCCCCTCCAGTGAACCAGGTACTGTACCGAACCCCTCGTCCTCCTGGAATCCAGAATAGACTGGATTTCGAACTCTTCCTGCCTCTGAACTATGACTGGTTTAGGGTCAATCGGTGTCCTATGGAACCGTGGACTCTGGGACACAGGTTTCAGCAGTGACACGTGGAACACGGAGGGTATCCTCATGGATGGAGGAAGTTCCAGGCGATATGCCACAGGATTCTATTACTGAGAATGGACCCAAGAACCTGGAAGCCAGTTTGTGGCTTGGAGTCTTCAGTCTAATGTTCTTGGAGGAGAGCCAGACCTTATCCCCTGGTTTGAAGACTGGTGCCTGACGACGGTGACGATCTGCCTGTGCCTTTTGTCTATGGGTTGCGTTTCTCAAAGCCTCTTGGATCCTTTTCCAGGATTCCTGAAGATCCTTGATTCGGTCATCGGTCGCTGGAACCCCGGAAGGAACTGAGGTGATGGGCAGCTGACCCGGGTGAAAACCATAATTAATGAAAAAAGGGGATTTCAACGTGGAGCTGTTCTTTAAATATTAATAAAGCATATGTGCACAAAACTAATACAGCAATATACTATTACAAACATGTGTCTGTATACTGCTGATGACATCAGTATAATACTGCAAAGTTACAGTGAAATGCCACATAAGAACATGCAGTACATCAGTATTTAGAATATACTAGTGTGTATACCTAGGTCAAATGGGTACACACAGCCAGGGGGGTGTGGGAAGGAGGGGGAAGGGGGGGGGAGGGAGGGGAGGTGGGGGGAAAGGAAGAACAAAAGGGAAAAAAAACACAAAAAGGATAATCTTCCCAACAGGTAAGTGCAGAGTCCATGGATGGTGCAAGATCAAATATGCCTGTAGAAAGACAAAAAATTACCTTCTATTAAGGAAGCATTTTAAATTCTGTTGCTCATTAAGACCCATACCGTTGCTGGTATTTAAAGCATGTATCCAGAATGCTTCACGTCTCAATAAGAAAGTCTCCCTATCCGGAGTGCCTTGTCTAAGTGCTACTGACTCAATACCCATGATGCATAAAGAGGCAACATTATGATTGTGTTCCACACAGTGTTGCACAAGAATAGAGGGATCCGTACCTTTTCGAATTACACTTTTATGTTCAATGAACCTTGTTTTTAACATTCTTATGGTCTTACCCACATAAAGAAGACCACATGGACACTTTATTACGTACACTACATATTCAGATCTACATGTGATTCTATTTTTTATTTTTATGATCCTCCCGCTGTGGGGTTTACTGAATTGACTACCGGTAGTCAGACTGTTACAGACCGAGCAGCTCATGCATCTAAAGTTACCCAGTCTGCCACCCTCTAGAAAATTAATAGTTCTGTAGTTACCCTCATTATCTGCATGTATCAGGCTATCCGCCAGATTCCTCCCTCTTTTGAATGCCACCATTGGTGGTACACAGCAACTTTCAGATAATATATCATCATTTTGCAGAATATGCCAATGTTTAAGAATGGTAGATTTAATAAAACCACCAGCTTGACTGTACGTAGTGGTAAATACAAGCCTGTCCTCCTTCTTATTTTTGGTAGCACTTACCTCTTTATCCAGTGCCCGGTCTAACACAGCAGGAGGATATCCCCTAGCCAGGAATCTACTACGTAGTTCTCCAATAGCTGGTTCAATATTGTCCTTCCTGCTCGTGATTTTGCAGACTCGGACTTTCTGTGAAAAAGGTAATGCATCAATAAGAGAAGGAGGATGATGGCTATCTGCCCTTAAAATGGCATTTCTGTCTGTATCCTTTCTAAAAAGATCAGTATGTAACTCCCCATTATTCTGTGTAATGAGGACATCTAAAAAAGAGAGTTGCTGTGTACTCCATGTATTAGTGAGGCGGACCGGTGAATGGAGACCATTAAGATACTCAAAAAAAGATAACAGCTGATCCTCCGTACCTGTCCATATGAAAAACAGATCATCAATATATCTGTAATAGCTTTTAATATGCACAAAAAAGTCTGATTTGTAGATGTACTGCTCTTCGAAATGTGTCATGTATATGTTGGCGTAAGCAGGGGCCATATTACTGCCCATTGCTGTCCCCTTAATCTGCAGGAAGAAATCACTCTCAAATCTAAAATAATTTTTATAGAGATTGAAATGTAAAATGAGCATAATGTATTCAATTGGAACAGTATCACTATAATGGCGAATGTGGGCGGCCTTGATTATCTCAAGACCTTCAACATGGGGGATTATTGTATAAAGGCTAGACACATCTAAACTAACCAGAATATGATTAGTCCCATCACCAGGTGAGTTTTTTAATTTGTCAAGGAAATCAAACGTGTCTTTGATGTATGACTTGGCTGTCTGTGCTATAGGTTGTAGAAATGTGTCTACAAATTTTGCAAGGGGTTGATTTAATTAAAAAACTTTAATTTAACGTTAATGCGGGGTATGCCTGTATTCAGTCACCTGTTTTTAATAGTATATTGCTGTATTAGTTTTGTGCACATATGCTTTATTAATATTTTGGTGTGTGGTTTATTTACACTTTCAGGGTGATTTATAGGAGTGTCTCACTCCTCCCTGCTCTGACACTGATCCCATGGCGACGGATACATCTTTGTCCAGCCCTGTGAGTACAGTCTTGATTGGTGCACGCCCCCCCCTCTTCCCCCCCCCTGACGGCCGGGTCACGCTGACGTCATCATGGGGGAGTGTTCAGTCTGGGGAGAGGTGTGGCTGTGGCTGCAGTCCTCCAAGACAGCTCTATGCTGTATTGCCAGGGATTTAGACCTAGATGTCTGACGTCACTAGGGGGCGCCATATGGTAGCTCTGATGTCATCAGGTGGGCGTCAACATCCTGGTTATGTGGCAGAGCGGGGAGGGGTGGGTATCAGGGGGGGTGGTATATATTTTGACTGTTTTCATGTGTTTGGTAGCCTTCACCTTGAGATAGGCAGTATTTGACTGCCGAAACTTTGGACTTTATGGCATATTAAACCTCCTTTTGAGTAAGACCGTGTGCCTGCTTCTTCTTCTTTGCACTGGAACATTTGGGACTACAGGAGCTCCCCAGGACCAGTGCACCGGCAGCTAAGTACCCCACCTCTATTACCATTGATATTGAGTGCGTGTCTCATCCTCTGTCTATCACAGGAAGAGAACTGTAGATATACCAATAACTTAACTGCTCAAGAAAAACAGGCATTATGACAACTAAATACCAACCAAGATGTCATTTTACGAGAGGCAGATAAAGGGGGGGGGGCATCGTCCTGCAAGATAGGACTGATTATTGTAAGAAAGCCATGAGATTGCTATCTGATAGCAACTCATATTGCAAACTACTCAAAGATCCGACTACACAGTATCAAGTAGACTTAAAATTGTTGTTAGATGGGGCACAAAAGTCGGGTGTACTGACCAAGGGAGAATATGATTATCTCCTTTGCACTGCTCCCACCATCCCCATTCTTTATCACTTACCTAAAATTCACAAGTCACTTATTGATCCACCTGGGCGTCCTATAATTTCTGGTATCAATTCTCTCACAGCTAATCTTTCTCAGTATGTGGACACATTCTTACAACCACTTGTGCCCACACTCCCTTCACATTTATTAGACACTACTTCGGTTCTCCCTTTACTTACTGATTTTCCTTGGGTTAACACATATTTATTGGCCACTTTAGATGTTCAGGCACTTTATACATCTATACCACATCAGGGTGGACTGGAGGCTATAGATTTCTATTTAGCACTTCACGATACACTTCCACTCATTCAACGTCACTTTATTCATGATTCTATTGAATTTATTCTTCAACACAATTATTTTTTATTCCAGCATGAATTTTATTTAAAACTTTGTGGCACTGCAATGGGGACACGCTTTGCACCATCTTTTGCTAATCTTTACATGGGATGGTGGGAGTCATTGCATATTTGGAGTTCTGGTGTGTCTCTTCCACAATTAAAACTGTGGAGGAGATACATCGATGATATTCTGGTCATCTGGGACGGTGACAAGGCGTCATTTGATAGCTTTGTTGACAAAATTAATGTTAATAATTTCAATCTCACCTTTACCAGTGATGTCCAGAAGGATCACATTACCTTTTTGGATTTGATTATCTATACTCAGGGGGGTTCACTCTTAACTAAAACCTTTTTCAAAGAAACCAATGTAAACTCTTATTTACATCCAGAGAGCGGACATGAAAAGAAATGCATTGCAAATATTCCTTATAGCCAATTTCTTCGTATTAGAAGAAATTGTGCAAATATTGATATCTACAGTATAAGGAACAGTCTAAAGTACTCATTGAGCGCTTTAGACAAAAGGGTTACCAAGAGGAGCTTATTTCTGAATCCTACCTCAAAGCTTTAAACAAAAATAGAGAATCTTTATTAAAAAAGAAAAGTAAAAAACAAAAGATTATTAAAAATAAACAAAGTTTATTTAATGATCAGCAAGCCGACAATACACATATAATTGAATTCACTACTGTAGACTGTATTAGGGCTAAACAAGAAACACCCTTCTTTGTCACCCAATTTAATAAATCACACAATTTTATAAAAAGAATTTTGTCAAAACATTGGCACATTCTACTTATGGATCCCATTTTAAAAAAAATTCTTGCCAAAAAAACACCTATTGTTTTTAAAAGGGCACCAACCCTCAAAACTATCCTTGCCCCTAGTTTGCTAAAGGGCACCGATAAACCAAAGAGAAAAGATTTGAGGGATATATTAGGAGTGGTGGGCAACTACTGATGCACCAGATGCAAGATTTGCCCAAAAATGTTTACTCACAAATCTTTTAAATAATTTGTTACAGGGCTTGAATATGAAATTTCGGGTTACGGTGATTGCCTGTCCACGTATGTAGTGTATATACTGCAATGCAGTTGCGGACTGCAATACGTGGGCAGAACTAAACGTAACTTGAAGTTACGCATCATGGGGCACCTATGCAATATTTCCAATATCCCTAAATTAGAAGCAACCTCTAAACCCCTTACACACCTCTTGACTCATTTTAAAGATGTACATAATTGTAGTACGGTGGGTGTACAATATATGGGAATTGAAAGGATCATGGGTGGTGTGAGCAGGAGATAGAGATCTACAAATTGCCAAAAGAGAGCAATTTTGGATTTTTACACTGCAGTCCAAGTACCCAGGAGGTCTCAATGACTATGTTGAACTTACACCATTTCTAAGATAGATGGGAATTAGGTTGTATTGTGATTACATTATTCATTTTCCCCTCCCCTTCCCTTCTGCCCCCCCCTTCTCCCCCTTCCCATTTTTTTCCAATTCCTTCCTATAGATCCCCTTTTTGCACTTTATCCCCTTCTCCTTTTTATTCAATCATATATTTTTTATGTAGTGTTATGTTTTTGTATTTTATTATTTTTTTCTTTTCCTCTTTTTTCATTATTTTATGTAGCGTTGTGTTTCTGAGATTAATTGTGGTCTTGTGAGATTATATTACTTATATATGACCAAGCATGTTTATATCACTTACAAGGACAGCTTTTAGCAGTGTATTAACTCCATACTCTTCCCCCCCCCCTTTTTTATATTTATATCCATGTGTTATGAAATCATACACATATTAGTAATTACTTTATACTTATAGGGGAGTGTTTATATACACTCACAGTTCGATAGTTATTTTCCATCTATAGTATATCCATTAATTATTTCATTATTCAATCAAGTTCCATTGGATTGACTGCATAAAAAGCCCCCCTGTAGGTGTCCTAAACACTAGCCTGATGAAGCACTGAATTGTGTGAAATGCGTTGCGGAGTTCACACAGTGCATGTTGGTATCCAGACGCTTGGTTGTACCGGTCCCGGCTCTCCCACGGAGCTTTGAGCTGCTTCCATCTGCTCGCTCGAGCGGGACGTGTGCTGGGAAGGAAGTACACAGGCGATTGGAGGGCTACTCAACACGGGTCCTGCGACAAGCCGCAACCCGGAAGTAACATCTGAGGTTTTGCCAAGCAAGTCAGCCCCAGCGCGCGGGACTGATCTGCGAGTTCCAGCTTATACCTCCTGCGCCCACCAACTCGTTTGGACCTATGCACTGGCCGCTACTGGACTTATATATTTTGATATGTAAGTTTTTACTTGTTATTATACTTATTGTGTATTACAATTTTCTTAACCCTTGGTGCGCTTCTGTGTTTATTTTCTATCATCATCTGACGTCGGAGTCTTCCTACGAAAGTCATCAGTGGAGGAGGGGTGCCTTCACATCACAGCAGCAGCAAGAGGGGAGAGTTGATCTACTTCAAGATCCCCTTTAGGAAGCAATGGCGCGGTTTGATCTTCTTTTCCATGTTTAACAACGAGTTGCAGGAGGGTGTGGAGAGGGTTATTGCGAGTCTGGCTGTATGGGCCTAATTTAAGGGGGGTTAAATAGACCCGTCGGTGGCGACAGTTGGGGGGTAAGTGCTTGTCCTTGCCAGAAGGGACTCTGCGCTGTTAAAGCCGGAGGTAGAGGCAAGGGGGCGAGTCACTGGGCTGTAACTTCCGGGAGTCCTTTTGCGACATTGGCCCAAGGCCCGGCTGACCCTTTACTTAACCTATTAACTGAGTATTCTGGCAGGACTAGCAGTTACGCTATCTTTATATAAACAAAGCCACAGCCTTTAATACCTCCAGATTGTGTCTGTCGTTATTTGTAGGTTTTGTGGGGGTAGTGGTAAAAGGGGAAAGGGGGGATTCTCGCGCCTCCCTGGGCAACCAACCTGTCTAGCCTGCACAGGCGATAGAGTGCCATGACCGGGGGGCGCGGCCTCCCTTTCTCCTGATTGGCCGCTGTGGTGTGCGTAGGCAGGGAAGGGGCTTAGGACTCAGGTCAGCAGCCGGGAGCGAGTGCGTTTACTTGCTCCTGGCTGCAGCGGTTTACCCATTCACCCACCCACCCATCCCTCAATTTTAGAATGTTAGCCCACAACCAGGTTTTGGGGCGTTGTATGGAGTGAGGGGACAATATGGTTTGGGCAATATTAACATTTCTTTCTTGTTTCAGTGTAAAACCCGAAATACTTTTGCAAACAAGAAAAGAAGTGTAAGAGATCCTGTCCTGGGTTTGGCTGGAACTCCCCTATACAGGGATTTAGAGGTTCCAGGCAAAGCTCTCCCTGAACAGCTATTGGAATCGCCTGGTTCTGAACCCAGACTCTTGTTTGTCTTGATGCTGCTTGCTGTACAGCTCTTTCCCTATTGGTTGCTTATGCTATTTAGGGTCAGCCTTTCCCCCCAGGAAGTGGCTGAGCATAAATCCTTTCATTCCTGTAACCTGTGCCTGTCACTAGCACCTCTGCCTGGCCTTCCTGTGCTGAAGCGTTGGATCCCCAGCGCTATAGCTTCATTGTTCCTGAGGCCTGTCTGCATATACCCTGCTTCCAGAGGTCTTCATTACTTTCAGTTCCTGTCCTCCTTCCAGTGGCCATTCCTATGCTGAAGCTCCTACGCTGAAGCATTTCCTGGTACCGACCCCAGCCTGTGACCTCAACCATCCTCCTGTGCCACCTACCTTGACCCCAGCCTGTGACCTCTATCATCCTCCTGTGCCATCTACCTTAACCCCAGCCTGTGACCTCGACCATCGCTCCTGTGCCGCCAACCTGGACACCAGCCTGGATACTGTTTACCCTGCTATCTCCAACCCCGACCCGGGTGCCCATGATGGTGGAATCTGCAATCCGGACCCAACTTCGTGGTCTGAGGTCGGTGTTTCTCTATCCCCACCTCAGCCCTGTGGTCCAGTCCGGGTTTGTGGCGAGCACGTCTATTACAAGAAGTTCCTAAATGAGTGGTCAGTTTGACCAAGTTGCCTTTGGAGAGTAAGTGCTTGTCGTTGGCAGAAGGGGCTCACTCTGTTAAAGCCGGGGGTAGAGACGAGGGAGCGAGTCACCAGGACGTAATGTTCGGGAGCCCTCTCGTGACGCCGGCCCAAGCCCCTGCTGACCCTTTACTTAACCTATTAATCAAGCATTCTGGCAGGGACTAGCAGTTTCGCTATCTTTATATAAATTAACAAAGCTGCTGCCTTTTATACCTCCAGATTGTGTCTGTAGTTATTTGTAGGTTTTGTGTGGTTAATGGTAAAAGGGGGGATTCTCGCGCCTCCCTGGTCATGCCCAAACACAATGCAGAGGCTGAATGTTGAATGTGATAAGGGAAGAGAGGCTGAGAGTCCTCAGCTCATGGTAACTGAGGCTGATAGCCTCCTAGGGGGTGATTACAATACGAGTCAGTCAGGAGGCAAACACAGGTACACTGCAAACAGCAGCTGACGCAGAAACAATGGAAAGAGACCCTGGGAAACTTTCTTCTCAATCGGAGCCCATTGCTTTAAACTCTGAAGAGGCAATGGAGCTAAACTGTGAGCCAGAAAAGGTTAAATCCCTGATAGATACACAGATTACACAGGTACCTGAAACCAGCACTGCTAACCTGGAACAACTCTCAGCTGCTGAGACACACACAGAGGCTGCAGGGAGACACACAGAGGCTGCAGGGAGACACACACAGAGGCTGCAGGGAGACACACAGAGGCTGCAAGGAGACACACAGAGGCTGCAGGGAGACACACAGAGGCTGCAGGGAGACACACACAGAGACTGCAGGGAGTCAGATTGCCAGAGAGGGGAAACCTCACTGAGAGAGGAAAATCAGCTGTACCTGGTGCCTGCAATCAGCACTGATAACCTGGATGAAGTTCCAGCTGCTGGGGGCTCAGACTGCCTGGAAAATACAGAACCAGCAAAACCCAGTGATTCACAGCAAAACACATGGAAATCACTGAAAGGTTTGAGATTCTTTCCCACTATTCCCATAAGAAACCCTTTAAGAAGAAGGAATGATGCTGACATTTCTAGGACCAAGAGAGGAAGATCTAGGTTTGGATTATGTGGGGCAAATAGTCATAAAGAAATCATTGCGTTTTGACCCAGAGGATATTTACGCCCTCCTGCATGGCCCTTATTCACCATACTAAGATATAAGTTTTAAAACCTCCACCCATCTAGAGACATTCTGGGAGAGATACACAGCAGCGAGTAGCAGCTCTAAGTCGAAGTTTTTTGAGGCCACAGCGATATCTAAGCCTGAGACTGTGATAGTGAATATTATCTTTGACCACAAATCTATCCCAGTGGCTGACATTGAGCACTGGCTGAAGCGCCAGTGTGACATACTCAAAGGGCCAAGGAAACTCTACAATGGTGAATACTGGAATGGAGGATATCAGTTTGAGGTGAAATTGGTGTATGCAGACAACACTGTAAAAGGGAAGAGCAGTGAAAACAGCGCTAATGCTATATATATATAAAAATAGTGACACAAATGTGACAAACATAAATGTAATGCACTTTAAAACTAAAAGTGGGGGCAGCCTAGGCAAACAGGTCAACACAAACCAGAACAGATAATAAAAACAAAGTACCGGCGCTTCCAAAAAAATATATGTAAAACCTGACCAAATATAAAGTCCGATATAGCTGAAGAGAAATCCTGGGAGGGATCTTCAATGAAGTCTCATGGGAAGACAAACAAACAAATAGGACAGAAACAAGAAAGAAAAAAGGAAAAGATCATAGTGCAACTAAAAACAACAATAAACAAATAAACACTGAAAGGATTGTCAATTAAATAATTACAAATTTAATACAAGTGAATTCAAATATATAAATAAGCAACAAACACATGTATGTTGGGCTGGAGACACTATTAAAGCTATGACATCCATTAGGGGTAAAATTGAAACCCTACTTACAGCAAGGCTGAAGGATATAGACCCGTAGCACAACTGTCCAGTAATTCAGGCCGATGCCTAGGCAGTAAATGGTAGTAGCACAGCCTCCTAAGGTCCACGGTGCCGGGACGGCCACTGCTGCCACACACGGAGGTTTCCAGGTATGTGAGGGGTGCCGCAGGGAAAAGCCGGGACCCCACGCTGCCGGAGAGATCACCGGAGCAGATCACGCAGACCCAAGAGTCGCACGGTAGACCGGTGATGTCACACCGCAGCGCGAAGGCAGGGGAAGCGTCCGGGAAGGGTAGGGGAACTCGGAAGGCTCAGGCAAAGTCTGAAAGGGACAGAGGGCTATCGGGGGAGGATGTGACACATAACTGGAAACCTCCGTGTTCGGCCTGAACTACTGGACAGTTGTGCTAAGGGTCTATATCCTTCAGCCTTGCTGTAAGTAGGGTTTCAATTTTACCCCTACCGGATGTCATAACTTGAATAGTGTCTCCAGCCCAACATACATGTTTTTGTTGTTTATTTATATATTTTAATTCACTTGTATTAAATTTAGTTCCTGATTGTTCCTGCCAATCCTTTCGTGTTTATTTGTTTATTGTTGTTTTCATGTTCACTATGATCTTTCCTTTTTTCTTTCTTGTTTTTGTCCTATTTGTTTGTTTGTTTGTCTTCCCATGAGACTTCATTGAAGATCCCTCCCAGACAACACTGTGACACACTTACCAAACTTCCTATGCATTGGAAATGAAAGAGGAAGGTGTTTCTATCGTGGGCAGCCCAAATGCGGCTTTAAGTGTCGATCAAGATCACACCTCATCAGGATGTAGCAAGATCAGATGCAGTCTATGCAAAGATTTGGGGCACCACCGAAATGAATGCAAGAAAAACATTTTTTGTACCGTGTGCTCAAAAAGTGGGCCTTCATACAATGTCTGTTCCCATGCCCAACACAATCAAGCACAAGAGTACATTCTTCAGCACTCTACAACAGAGGTAGATAGAGACCTGCACTCTGAGGCACAGAGGCCAGCTGCAGAGAGGAGGGACTCCATAGGTTTGCGTCCGATTGAGGAGGTTTTAAAGGAAATTCGCAGTCAAATCACAGTAGAAAGAGAGGACACCAGAAGTAATCCCCTCTCTTCTCAGACCGCACCGAACAAAGACTCCCAAGAGGGACCAGTGCACCAGGAGAGGCGTGAGATGGAGATGCCCCTTGAAAGCACAAAAGAACAAAGCCAGAAGGCACTCCCTTCTCCAGAACATCTAGAAGCAGCGGCTGATGATGAGGAAGAACGAGGAATTCCCAGGAGGCACCATCTCCTCAAAACATCAGCAGGGGGGAGGTGGAGCATCCCACAGGATCCACTGTCATAGGTACAACCATTAAACCAAAGAGAGATGGTAAAAGTGAAAAAACTATAGCCTCACAGGACGTGGAGATGAGGCCGCCTTCAAACAAAAGAGGGTCATCGTTGTAAGGAATCGGGGAAACCGTCCTATACGGCGTGTTCCCTCCTTACCAGCTTCTTTGCAGACCTCTGCGCTGGTTGCTGATCGTGCGCGCATCATCGCTCTGTTTACAGAGTGCGGGCGCACACGCGCAGCTCTTCTGGCCTTACTCCGCCCCCTGGATGCACCGTGCTTGTCTCTCGTGTGGTGCGCACATGTGACATCGTGCACCGCCCCCCAGCTGCGTGGCAACTGTTCTAAGTGCCCCTTATCTTCTGCAGCCTATCCTGACCTCCGCGGAGGCCGCACCTCCGTTCTGACCCCAGCCTCATTGGTTCCTGCTTGCTACAAAGGACTTCCACTTCCCTTCCTGCTTTGCTGAGCATAACTCTTATGACCTTATGTTCCTGCGTTTGGTTTGCCTTGCCTTGATTGTGCCTTGCTGTGTTCTCTGTTGCTTTCCTGTGTATCGACCTGGCTTGATTATAAAATCCCCTCTGGATAAAGACCTTGGCTTGACTATTGGACCACCTCTGGATAAAGACCCCGGCTTGTATCTGACTACCCCACCTCTCCATCCCAGACCCCGGCTTTCGGACAATCTACCACTCTCCGTGATCCAACCCTAGACCACGGCACAACAGACACTAAACATCCCACTGGCTCCACCCCTGGACTCCAGAAAGTACTCACACTAACCCACTCTCTCCAACCCACACCCGGCTAGGCTGACTATCCACCCTCCAGGCGTGCTCCCGCTGCTGTGGGTGCACAGTCTTGTACTTTCCCACCTCAGTACCGGGGTCCCGCCTTGTTCGTGGTGAGCGCAAGCGTTACAATCATCTGGCAAAGGAAAAAACGAAGGGGGAACAGCAGAAATAGAGGACATGTAGTATGTAGCAACAACAACAACTCAGAATGACACATCCCTCCCTCACCCCTCTAAGAGTAGGGTCTTTAAATGTCAACTCCATAAAAACCAGGAAAAGAAGATCGCTGGCATATAGGGCTTTCAAGGACCTTGATTTTCACATTTTATTCCTTCAGGAAACCAGACTCTCGTCCCTTCGAGAAATTTCAGCAGTTTCTGCGGAATGGACAAGTGGTGCATCTTTTTGGTCCTACGGCCCTGACCTGTGTGATGGGGTGGGGTTTGTATTTAAGGGATATGACTTCCTGTGTGAAAAAGTGATTGACCTGAGCCCAGGCCGATGTCTTATTCTAGCTGTGTCATTCCAGAATGTAAAGCACAGATTAATTAATGTGTATGGCTATCAAACGAAAAAATAAAGAAGGGATTTGTTTGGTTTTGTTTTGTTTGGTTAAACCTTTTTATATACATCCAAATGTCTCGTTCTAGGGGGTGACTCTACACTTAGATTGCTCTGTGATTCTAGGTCGCAGTGTTTGGAAGCTGAACTCTTCCATGTTACAGGAGGAGACTGTAAGAGAAAATTTCCTTTAGTTCTTCATGGACTGTGTGTCCACACAAGTTCTGTATATACATTGCATTGGTGGGAGGTTACTAAACAAGACATAAAAAGATTTTTTAAGAAAACCACAGGTCTAACTAGGTGAGGTATAAGAAATATTTGGTCCCCTGCTCTAAATTGTTGCAACTACAGATGCAGTGGCCATTATTCAATCATTTTTCTGCGCCGTTTTCGTAAAGTCTGCTGTATGCCACGCGTTTTCCACTTGTTAATCTTCCATGAAGGCTGGCAATCACACACGTGTTTACCGTTGTTGATTTCCGTGATTACTGTGATTGTGATTTGTTTGGGTGCAGTTGTGCGTGTTTCCGCCAGATGGCAAAAGTGAATCCCTTTGCACAGGGCAACCAGTGAATTGTATGTAGTCAATTTGCAGGTGTTTAAAAACTAGATGAAAGAGTGGCCACTACAGTCAACCATTGTAAATTGACCTTGGTCACTGAAGACATTATCAAATTTAGGCGTTTCATAATTAAAATCTCCACAGTATACACAATGCTTGTCCCATTATTCTACATTGCTATCCCTGAACTTGGTGAATGGACATCATGCCAAGTCTGAATAACTATTTTCAGTTGAATTGGCAGAGGGGGTAACGACCCCGCCTGCAGACATTAAGTCATTTTTCAATAATTTGGAGAGGTGTTACAAAAAAGAAACGAGACTCCTATGGGAGACGCTAAGCGTACGCAATTATATAACTAAGGAAATGATCCCAAGAGGCCTTCGCATCAATCTATTTCCAGCATATGTGATTGATGATGAGAGCTTCAAGAAGAAGTGGGAAAATATCCTGTCCAATTGCTCAAAGGAGCTTATTGTTTTATTAGTAGACTAAAAAATGGGAGGAGGCTACGGGTGACCTCAATGTAGAACTTGCCAATATAAGTGTCTGGGAGAACAACCCCGATTACTTAGATTTAGAAAACAAACTCAAGAAAAATATTGACAAGTTTACAAAAGATATTAAAGAAAGAAAACAGAAAAAACTCATGAGGGATATGAATGATTTTGAAACTGGAAAAATCTATAAAATTAACAAAAACAAGAGGAATAAAGATTATCATGACACTTCTACAGAATGAGAAATCTCGGATAATGAGGAATTAATTTCTACAGAGAACCACCCTACACATTTAGCAGAAGATAGGACTTTTTTAGAGGTTCCGCGAGGCAATCCGAGGGGTGGTCACAGCAGGGGGCGAGGCGGAAGACCCGGCGAGGACACGGACAGACTCAGGGATCGAGAGGTCTGGGGCTACAGAGGGAGGAACAAGGGGAGAGGGAGGAGGAGGTATTAAATAAATTACAGGTAGTAAATCTTACATCTGTTACACAAATATCAGCACAGTTATCTGTCCTTAAGAAAGGACTCTCCTTCACCCCTCCTGCAATTTAAATCACTTTGATTAGGTCAAAGATATTCACCTTTTTGGCCGCAAACTAGCCCTACATAAAATGTATAAAAGAAGGGAACATTTCACTATACCATCTGATTTTTTAGAAACCGCCAGTTAAATGGACCTTGAGGCCTATAGTATCCTAGTAGCATTAGAAGTGGAGAGTAATAGGACCTTAGGACAGGGCCCGTTTACACCACTCAGACCAAGGAGTCGCTTCACACCCCACATGAGTACCAATTCCAACATTGATATGTTTATTAGATTGGTTGTAAAAGATCTTGAACGTATATTACCCAAGGGGGGCACTGATAACTTAACATCAGTGGAAAAAACAGCTCTGCAAGAACTCAGTGACCTAAAGGGAGTTATTATTAAACCCTCCGACAAAGGAGGAAACATAATACTCATGGAAGAGAACAAATATGTGTGTGAAAACATCAGACTCCTAGGTGATCGTACTTGCTATCGAGTGTTACAAAGTGACCCAACAAAAATGTTTCATAGGGAATTACAAACCATTCTGAGAGAAGGTCTCACTAAGAAAGTAATAACAGAGCAAGAACATGACTACATGTTGGTGAATAAACCTAAGATAGCCACGTTCTATACCATACAGAAACTTCATAAGGATGCCCAGAATCCACCAGGGAGGCCGATAGTTTCAGGTATGGAGTCTCTGAGTGAGCACGCAAGCACTTACCTTGACCTGGTCTTGAGACCCTTCGTTATCACCCTCCCGTCATATACCAAGGATACCACTGATATCCTCAGAAAAATTGATGGTATAGAAGTAACCCCAAAAAGATATTTGGCGTCTATGGACATAGAATCTCTATACACCAGTATCCAACATCCAATAGGCCTTGCAGCAGTTGAATTCTTCTTAAAAGCCAGAAGCAATGAACACAAAGACCACAATATTTTTGTAGTGAAACTCTTAGAATATGTACTGACACACAACTTCTTCTTATTTAAGAACAAGTTTTATCACCAACTCCAGGGAACAGCAATGGGCACAACATGTGCCCTCACATATGCTAATATTTACCTGGGTTGGTGGGAAGAAGTCAGTGTTTTCACTCAAACAATGTCAGAGTTCACACAGCATATAGAACTGTGGTCACGGTACATCGATGATGTGCTGGTGGTTTGGAGTGGCACGAAAGAACTGTTCCTGTCTTTTGGGGATACATTAAATCAGAACAATCACAATCCGAGATTGACTTATGACATCAGCCAGGAGTGTATCACCTTCTTGGATTTAGATATCTATAAGGATGATAAAGGCCTACTCCAAACCACAGTACACACCAAAGTGACTGCAACGAATAACTTGCTTCTGGCATCAAGCCATCACCCCCAACCTTTAATCCAAGGGATACCTACGGGGCAATATCTAATGGTTAGGAGAAACTGCTCCTCAACAAAGGACTTTGAGATTCAATCTGCTAAAATGAGAAATACATTTCTTAATAGGGGGTACAGTCACACATGTATAAATTGGGCTTACAATCGAGCCAAACATACAGACAGGGGAACACTTCTTTATTCCAATAAAAAAGAACAAGATGACATACAACCCATACGAATTAATAGGGACTTACAACAAACAGTGGAGACAAATCGGGGATACAATAAATCAGCACTGGCATGTCCTTCTAGAGGAGGAGGATTTCAAAAAGATCCTACATCCCCAGGCATCAATAACATACAGACGACCACCGAATCTTGCAGACCGACTAGTACATAGTCACTACCAGAGCCGTAATATTTCTACCTGGCTTGATACCAATAAAGTAGTGGGTACTTATAGATGCAGTATCTGCAAAGCTTGCAAATACATCCTACCTTCCAAACAATTCAATGGGGCCCTAGGGACCAGGCAGTATAATATGAGAAATTATATAAACTGCATATCTGAAGGTGTGATATATTTGGCAACATGCAAGTGTGGAATGAAATACGTGGGGAAAACCTTGCAGGAACTGCGTAGGAGAATCCTGGAGCATATCAGCACCATCAATACCAAGAAAGATGTGCCAGTAGCTAGACACGTCAACTCAGTACATGGGGGTGATGTTTCCTGTTTGACCTTCCAGGGCATTGATTTGATTAAACTGGGGATCCGTAAAGGGGATCTAGATACGGCCCTCCTCAAGAAGGAGTCCAGGTGGATATATAATTTGGGGACCCTTTCACCTAGAGGGTTAAATGAAGGATTTGTATATACTGCTTTCCCCTAAATCCCTGTATGGCCATCTATATTCTGTATTCCCATTTCATCATTGCCCAAGGATTTATATGGGAAAATGGATTCCCTTGACCAGTATCAATTGTCAATACAGTTTTATATGTGGTGTTTCCCCATGCATGTATGACAAACGAATTATGACATAATGTTTCCCCTGATTAAGTTATCTTACTATCTACCCACAGGGATGTCATATATTCACTTTTTTTACCCATATTTTTGGCCCCCCACACATGTGTCATGTGACCCATTAAGTACTCTTCATGTTTCAGGGTATTCGTTTCATATTCAGACCAATCTTTATGTGTTTTAAACCGTACTATGGATCAATAGGATCCCCCTTTTAACTACCTTGTCCGTGATGCCACGCCCACACTGCGTCATTGTTTGGAGATTTAGGCAACACCACGGGTTGCCATGACAACGCATTGTGTATATATGGCGCACAGGAGCATAGGTCCGCCCACCCCCGAAGAAGTTCCTTTTCGGAACGAAACACGTGTCGGGTGACGTCACGAGTAGCCCGGCCAGTTTTCAAACACAGCACGGAGTACTTGTCAGTTGCTAGTTAATAAAGATATGGGCCGCAATATGATTCCACTAGCTAGCACTAGAAGCCTGTTCAGTTCAAGACAGGGTCCTACATGGGTGGCTGTGGATGCTGAATACCCAGCGTTTCTTTATATGTGGCATATCAATCAACCACCAAACGCTGAGCTAGAAGCAACATACCTCCACTCTCAGTCATAGATTTAACAAGGTAATGACTTTGTGTTAAAGATCGTGTTTGCTATAGTGTGCAACAGCACACCCATTGTTTATAATCACAGCAAATTATAGCTGTATGTCTGCTAGACCAGTGAACACACTGCATCTCCTAATTTATAGGAGCTGCAGTCTGTGATTTAGCAGGACCCAGACTCTGCATTTCCAAATATATGCAGTGATACTGGATGATTTTCATCCACTGTTACACCATTAGACCCTATAGGTTTACCAGGGGTTGACCCTATCATATATGAACTTGAGCTGCACATTTGAACATACTTACCTTTGTCACCATTATCACCAAGTGGTATCCAGATGTCTTCAAGGGTTACCTGAGTGTTATATATTGGCTAACAGGGTTTTCCTTAGTACCCAGTGAAAATTTACTTACCAGTGTTTGTCAACATGCGCTACACCTTAGGTTTTAATTAGCATGTATTTTTTCTGTTTTCTGATTATTTATTAAAATTTTATTATTTTTGGTTTATAGTGAGTGCATCAAAGGGGATTTCTGTTTTCCTATTGCTGTATATTATTCTATCCCAGATAGCACCACCACTAGTCTCCCCCTCACTAGTCACCAGTTGAGCAGGGCTTATCCGCCTTCTTTCCCTCACTCCCCCTTATTTCAAGTCCTTATACCAAACCACAATGTAGTTACGCATTTCTCATATTATCTGCAATTAATGCTGGAACAGATAAGAAGGCGACTTTAGCAGAGATATACGACTATATGATTGAAAAATATGAATTCTTCAAATTTACACTGAACTGACGTGGCTGGAAGCATTCGATAAGGCAAACTTTAATTAATGAGGATTGCTTTTCTCGCACAGCCCCTCCTCCGGGAGATACAAGAGGAGGGGCTGTGCTACCAGCTTTTGCCGGTATGTTTGCTCATGGCGACTTCAAAAGAAGAAAGGTCGGGTTTCATCCATTTAAGATTCGTACAGTACATACTTCCCGACGCTGCAGTGTACAGGTACCAACACCTGCTTCCCAATACTATTGCAATAGCGGACAGACCATGACTGAAAACCTGGTGAGCAGCAATCCTTGCTACCTGGCCCCGTCTGATTACCAGCTTCAGCAAGCACCTGTCAAATATAATGCTGATTACATGAGTGATCCTGGCTGTTACGCACAATGCTGTACACTCCTGACATTGGGTCATCTCCCCCGGTTGTCAAGGTATATGATGAAGATAGATATAATGCAGACTACATGAGTGACCCCAGCTTGTATGCACAATACACCTCTAACATTGGCTCATCTCCACCCGGTTGGCAAAGTTTATAATGAAGGTAAATATAATGCACTATACCGTATTTACTTTAATTCCCCTGGGGGTGGGACGGCGGCAGTTATAGAGGTCCCGCGCTCTCCCCCCAGGCATTTTAATTAAATGCTGGGGGATCGCGCGAAGCCTCCATAATACACTTACAGTACCTTCCCTTCCAGCAACTCGTCGTCATGGTAACCGGCATCAAATTACCATGGCAATGTGACGTCACGTGTGCGTCATTTGACACTGGGCCGAGAAGGGGGTGGTGCAAGGCGCAGAGGAGAGCAGCCTCGTATAGTGTACTGTATGCCTGCCATAGCCCGTCAATGCTTGTACACATGAGCACTAGAGCGTGACTTGAAACATGCGCACTACTGCAATTTAAAGCATAATTTTTTTTCCCCAGAAAAGAAACATTGAAATCGAGCATCAAAAGATAAGGTTGAAGTTCGATGGAACTCTAATATTGCTTTTTTTAAAAACGTTGCCTTTTTTTTTACTTTTATACAGTCAGTATCACCAGCTTCATGCTTTTAAAACTTTGCCACACAACAGTATTATTTTGGACAACACACTATACACTGTGATTCAATTACATGTCATAACTTGTAATAAAATTTCACACCGAGATTTTTATTGATTTTATTCCACTTCATGGTTAATGGAAAACATTAAGTGATAAATTATTTTCATATTTAATCAATTTTAAGATTTAGAAAAGAACTAAATCAAGCACAGAGGACTGTATATTCGAATTGTATTCAGTATATATTCAATGTTCATTGAATCAACAGAAGTGATGATGTATTTATAATGGACCACAAGAGGTAAAGTACTGTACAGTATACGCCCACTTTTAACACCTGCAGCTTGTGTCCATGGCTGCCCAAAAATTCTAATAGGGACACATAAGTTTATATAGTGCATAAAAGGTGACACAAAATGCATAGCCTCCCACACGCTAATCTCTATCTGAACGAGCTCTTGAACGGATACTGTATCGTGCATTCTTTCATCTCCTTCCATGGATCAACCCCGATTCTATGGATGCAGGAACCTGCTTTCTTCTGCTGTGCCAAAGCCAAAGGTGCTTAGAGAAAAGGTTCCGAAGGCTCCCAAGGCAATGAACCCTGGCCCTTATGTGAAGAAGAAAATGGCCAAAATCAGCAAGGATCAAGTTGTTTTGATGGACACCAGAAGTGCCTCTGCACACACCAAATCGGACGTCCCGGACTTTACACTGCCATCGCCCACTCTGACCCTTTGTCCACCGATGCTCGTCCAGAAACTCCCAGCTCATCAGCTCCAGCACCCATCCACACCAATGCTCGTCCGGAAACCCCCAGCTCACCTGCTCTTGCACCCATCCACGCCGATGCTCGTCCGGAAACCCCCAGCTTACCTGCTCCTGCACCCTTCAATGCCGATGTTCATCCCGAAGCCCCCAGCTCACCTCCTCCAGCACCAAGCCACACAGATGTTCGTCTGGGTGACACCAGCACTCCTTGCACCAGATCCAGCTCGGAGGCCCGCATGCAGGATGTTTTCAGTGTTAGCGAAATCACTGACAACTCAACAGAGCAATACAGGGACCGAATGGAGGCCAAGATGGATCGTCTTTTGGGAACCATGGAGAATATGGATAGGTGCATGGGTGTTCATCTGGATAAGATTGAGAGGAACATTGCAGGAGCAGGAGAGTGGCCTGGAGGTGCCTTATTCTCCCATGGAGGAACCGCATAACCCCTCCCCCCCATGTACCCTCTCAATCCCTGAATTTGACCTTCACGGTGCCAACACCAAGCATGGGACCCCCCCACGCTCACCCCATCCGTCTCCAGAATATACATACACCCTTCTGTTGGAGGAGATGACAACGCCGGTAAGAGCTAGGCCACGACAGGAGGAAAGCATCCTCCCTGACCATTTATCCCCGCCCGCTACCAGAAGCACACCCACTCCAGCCGCCAGGATGTACAGCTCCCAGACATCATGCTGAGAGACCTGCCCCAGAGTGTCCGGGAGAAATACAAGATCAGATGTGGTGGTTTACCTCAGAAATATGCCCAGTTCATCTTTAAACACACGTCAGTTTTGAGATGTATAGCGAGTGGACCCAAAATATCAAGTATGAAGGCAATAAATACAAGAAGGGGCTTCCAGCAAATTTAAGGAGAACAAGTATGGAGGAAGTGAAATGTTATTTTAAAGCCACCAGTCTTCTTAAAAACAGTTGATTTTTTTAAAATTATTTAATTGTTTAATACTTATTTTCTGTTTTGCATGTCTGGAGCTGGGCAAAGACAACGTGCAGGAACCGCCTCCCCCTTCCACTCCCACCCCCCCCCCCCCCCGTGGCCGAACCCCCCCCCAACAATCCTGCCAGGTAAGACATAGTGCTCAAACCCATGCATGCCATGTCGCTGCCCTCCATACCCCCAAAACCTAAAGTACTTTAAAACCTCTAGTCCTACTGTAAAGTGCAGTAGCACATACAATGCATGCTTTGTCTCCCCCCACCCCCCCCCCCCAAAAGCAGAAGATACAAGGCACTGTAGTCATAATGTACTGTCCCCATGTCAACACCCCAAAAATCTGGATTGAATAATTTACAGTACGGTGCGATTTAAATATATAATATTGTCTCTTTCTTTATAGACCAAGATGACCAAGAAGCACCATCCATTGCGAAGAAGAAAAAGACAAGATCTTAAATTTGGAAGAAGAGGCGACATTGTATTTTTTTATTATGCATTTTTCCTTTGTTATCCTGAAAAAATAAATGTTTTCATTCTTTACATATTATTTTTTGGTGTGTTCATGTTTTACTGTTTACACACTTACAGTAGTACAGGTACAGTACTACACAGTACTGTACATAAAGTTGTAAAGGCATTTAAATATATAAATATCTGACATACAGTACAGTATATCAATCTTGAAATTAAGTTGCTTTTAGTGCTTAAATTGTACTATTTAAAAAAAGTACTGATGTAGTTTAAATATAGTATATCTAAATACTGTTAATCTTTGACATAAAGTACACTATACAAATCTTTAAAATCCAGTACATACTGCAATGTAAAGTTCTAAACGCATTTAAATATATAAAAATGTCTCATTGAGATTATGTACAGTATACTACAGTATAGCACATCAACTGTGTTTTTACAATATACAGTACTGTAGATAAACAAAGAGCAGTACTACTGTACACCAGATTACTAGTGACTCCGTGAGGAAATGCACTATACTGTATCTTACTGTACAGTAATGAAATGTATTTGCTTTAAGTGCTTAAATAAACTTACAGTACTGTATGTACACTATACTATATAAATCTAGAATAAAAGTTGTTTTTACTATTTATATACACTACCAGCAGTACTGTACTCCTGTATAGCAGATATTTAGCGACTCCGTGAGGAAATGCACTGTATCTTACTGTACAGGAACACACATGCGCAGTACTGTATTGTACATTCCACACATGCGCAGAAATATGATGACACGCATATGCGTTTCAACAAGGTTCCAATTTGACATACACGCATGCACAGAAATATGATGACACGCATATGCGTTTCAACAAGGTTCCAATTTAACATAAACGAATGTGCGGAATATACATTTTACATTCGGAAGAAGAGTGACTTTGTATTTTGTATTATTCGTTTTAACTGGATTATCCTGTACAAATAAAACATTGAATTCATTAAAAATACTTTTTGTTGTGTGTGTTTATATTTTAAATCTTTGACATTTCGAGAATTTTTCTATGGCTAAAAGCTAAGGAGCCTCAGAAAGAACTTCTTTCCCATGTACTGTGTATGAACTCATATTTTTAATCTTTAAATTACTATACACAAAAGAGAAACCCGCACAGCTGATGCTAACCACAGTGAGGTGCTGACTGGATGGAGACTGATTGTATCATATGGGAGAAAAAAGAACCCAGTCTTCCAGCACTCAATCACAAACAAATGTATAATTGTAAATTTAAAATACTTTATTGATGCCAAGAATAAAAAAATGGGTGTTAAAACGTAATTAAACGATGTATTGCAACAGCACGTGACTGTGTCCAATTGTTACCCACCTAGAGCTGGGTGGGTGGATGTTGTAATAAAATCCCTTATAGATATTCGGGATTTGGACTGCTATATGTTATAGCTTCCTAAAAGGTATAGGAAAGGAGCCTATAGAAACTCACCCAGAGGTGTTGTCAATATAAGTGTATCCGGGTATGTAGTGCACACTCACAAGATACACTTATGGCGCACTTGTATTAGTATACTGTGCAAGGTCAGACCGTATCCACCCCTATTGTGGGAATAAACTGCTCCCTGCGTGATATCTTAATTGGCGCTAGATCTATTGTGGATTCATATTACGCCCACATAATAAGGTAAAACACAGGCTTGTAGGCAAGTATAAGGTTGGCTATATAAACTTGCCTCCACACGCAGGGACCTCCCCCTACGTGCCCTGAAGAAGCGTTCACTACGTGAAACGCGCGCGTCGGCATTTTTCTCCTGCACACGCGGGAAGCCAGTTCATTCAAAATTAACAGCAGAGGGATATTGATCCGCGTTAAAAGATTTGTGGCTTCCCCCGAAGTGTATGTTCAGTGGGGATCGCGCTTTGTTACCATACAGCGTGATCCTCTTACCCAGGCAATCATCTCCTGCACACGCGGGAAGCCAGTGCATTTGAAATTCTACAGCAGTTGGATACTGATCTGCGTTGAGTGATTTGCGGCTTCCCCCGGCGTGCATGTGAAGCCGGGATCGCGCTCTGTAACAATATAGCGTGATCCTCGTACCTCTAGGGGACTATACAACTCACCTACAGACAGGCATGCTATATACATTACAGCTAGACCGGCCCCTATATAAACTGGCAATTGGTATATAGCTGCTATATAGGGAAAGGGGGGTGGGGTGATCGCACACTGATTCCATCCCATCATTAACCCCACACATACCCTAATAGTTGGCATTATTTGCATTTTGTCAGTGTGTTTAACTGCTCAGGAGATTCATATATTCTGTCAGTTGTTATGTCTATTTATTAGCCCCATAACTAGTGCTGATCTCAGCTGCAGCAACTACAACTACAGTGGGGTTTGCATCAACAGGCAAATATAAATATATACAGACCTCTATACTGAGTCAAGATCACCTACACCTCACTGACAGTACCATAGGTGAGCCCTCAGGGTTTATAGTACACATAGAAACACCACGGCATTATCACTACCACCTATGGTGTTTCTATATCAATTAACACTCTGCAGTCAATAAAGTTTATACCTGATGAACCTTATACTTGCCTACAAGCCTGTGTTTTACCTTATTATGTGGGCGTAATATGAATACACAATAGATCTAGCGCCAATTAAGATATCACGCAGGGAGCAGTTTATTCCCACAATAGGGGTGGATACGGTCTGACCTTGCACAGTATACTAATACAAGTGCGCCATAAGTGTATCTTGTGAGTGTGCACTACATACCCGGATACACTTATATTGACAACACCTCTGGGTGAGTTTCTATAGGCTCCTTTCCTATACCTTTTAGGAAGCTATAACATATAGCAGTCCAAATCCCGAATATCTATAAGGGATTTTATTACAACATCCACCCACCCAGCTCTAGGTGGGTAACAATTGGACACAGTCACGTGCTGTTGCAATACATCGTTTAATTACGTTTTAACACCCATTTTTTTATTCTTGGCATCAATAAAGTATTTTAAATTTACAATTATACATTTGTTTGTGATTGAGTGCTGGAAGACTGGGTTCTTTTTTCTCCCATATGATATAATCTTTAAATTACAATTACACACACACACTTGAAGTACTGTATGGGAATAAAAGACAGGTTGAATTGCAATTAGATTTTTTAAGACAACAACTCGCGATCGCCCACTTGAGTTTCTCAACGGTATTGCAGACAACGCTAAAATGCAATTTTCTGCATTTGATCAAAACACTAGTAAACTCGCGTCTTAACACGGGAAATTTTCAAGAAATCTCGAACCAACACGGGGTGTGCAAAAGAATACAACCCGTGAAATTATCGGATAACGCCTGCTGCATCTGTATATACAGGAATACAGAATGGCCAAAGAGTGAATTCTAAGCAGTATAGGTGTGTTAAGGAAAGTATGAGGTTATTACAATATGAATGGTTATCCTCTTTAATAAACGAGAAGGATATTGGTGGCTGTGGGATTTATTCTCCAGATCTCTTTGAAAATTGTAAAACCAGAACTAAAAAAAGGCTATACTGTATGTGGCCTAAAAGATGCACATGGTGCGTGTGTAACTAGTAAAGATGAGATGCTTAACGTTGTCTCTGAATACTATGCAGAGTTTATTAGCAAAAAACCTATTGATCCTGTAGAAATGGGCAATTATCCGGATTCCATTAACATCCCATCAGTTTCTGAGGATGACCTGATAGGCTTAGACTCCCCAATCACAGCAAGGGACGTGTCTAACGCAATTAAGATGCTCTAAGGTAATAAAACCCCCGGGGACGATGGAATCACTGCTGAATTTTATAAAGTTTTCTGTGAGATTTTAGCTGAAATATTGGCAAGCGTTTATAATGCTTCTATGGGAGGGATAGGCCTCTCTCACTCTCAGTATTCTGGACTCAGGGTCATATCTAGGGTATGAATGGACCCAGATAGCTTCAACTCAGCCCCCTTTCCAAAGCACACCAAGTCCTGTTATATTTTCTTCACTTTATTAGGAAAGGAGCAGTATATACAGGCACTTGTGGATGTGATGTTGTTTTGGGAAAGTATTTCTCTGTGGATGCCTTGTAGTTAAGGGACGGTGAAAAGGATAAGGCCTTGCCGGGAGGAGTGTAACAGAAAGGGATACTCACTCAGCCAGTGGTCAGGAAGTAAAAGAAAGAGGGTCCTGCTTGTGACACAGGAATAGGGGCAGGCTAAACCAACTGTCAGCAGGGAAAGGGGGGAGGGCAGGGGAGTGTGTGTGTGTGTTTGTGTGTGGCAAACTACATGCAGCTGAACTTAAGAAACTGGCAGGCAGAAGCTGCAAACAAGGGGGGGTGAACAGAGAGAGCAAAAAGGGGAATACTTGTTCCGTGACACTCAGCGTGAATCCCTTTTGACCTTATTATATAAGAAAGGGGATCCGAAAGAATTAAAAAGTTGGAGGCCAATAGCCTTACTAAATAATGATTATAAAATGTTGGCGAAGATCCTTATAAATCGGATGAGTGACATCGCTGAGAAGGTGATAACGAGTTCCCAATCCTGTGCTATTAAGGGAAGGAACATCGCTAACAATTTAATTAACATTAGGGAGATGTTTGAGATGGGCTGGAATGGAGGTCTATCAGGGTACCTGTTAAATCTTGACCAGGCCAAAGCCTTCGATAGGGTGGATCATGTCTATCTTTTTAAATCTCTGGAATTATATGGTTTATCAGATACCTTTGTGAAGAAATTGGCTCTGCTGTATGAAGGAGCTTATGGAAGACCGGTCATTAATGGCTGGGTAGGGAAATCTTTTCCCATAAAGTCGGGTGTTAGGCAAGCCTGCCCACTGAGCCCCCTATTATACATCTTCTCCATAGACCCCTTTTTAAGACACCTGGAGCAGAACAGTCACATTCAAGCCATACCCTGTGAGGGTTCCCAACACGAGGGGCGAGTTAAGTGCCAGGCGTATGCAGACGACGTTTGTATTTATGTTGGCTCAAAAAGTTCATTTGAAGGTATTAACCAGGAAATAAATAAATACTCAAATGTTTCCAACTCCCTGGTGAATCAGGATAAGTCTGTGGCCTGCTGGTTAGGAAAAGAGGAAACCCCCTTTAATTTACCTGAGGATATTCAGATAGACAATGCCTCTTTTAAAGTTTTAGGGATTTATTTTGGAAAAGAGAATTCTGGTGATCACAACTGGAAGGAGAAACTGAACATCTGTAAGGTAAAGGTAGAACGGTGGAAGAAGTGGAAATTCTCTTTTAGAGAAAAAGTTAAAATGATTAAGATCTTTTTGATACCTATTTTTGTGTATTTAAGTTTTGTATTTCCTCCCCCTGCGGAAATTACTGTTACTTTATATAGCCTTTTTTTCCAATTGCTCTGGGGAAATCGTTTGAACGTGTTAAAGCGAGACATTACTTATTTGCCGAGAGAGAAAGGCGGTTTGGGAATGGTGAACCCGGTATTATTTTTTTCTCTCATTTTTGTATGTTTTAATTTGCAGAATTTTCTCAACAGAGATGACCAGTTTTGGCATATATATTTTAGGAAGTGGGTGTCCCCCCTTAAAAACTGGCTAGATGGCAAACCTGTTAAAAGAATTATTGTAAAAGATGTATATATGCCAGAATATATGAGGATTATGTACAAATTCTTAAATATATGTAAAATAACTGCTCTGGAAATTACTTCTGTTCCCAGGAATACACTGTACTGGGTAGTATTGAGCAGAATATGTGTCTCACAATTAGATCTGAAACACTGTGATATAGAGGACCAGAAAGAGGCCGTACAGAATTTATTAGACCCGAGGATCCCTCTTGGGGTTCAAGATACCGTCTGGTTGACTTTCCATGGGCGTCTATATGTAAGAGCAAATTTAAAATATAAAAACATAGCGGATAGGAACTGCCCCCGAGGTTCCTGTGCTGGGATCTTGGAGACGATGGAGCACCTCCTCCTGGAGTGCCCCTACGCAGTGGAGATGTGGGAAGGCATGGCCGCCTCATTACGGATCCCAGAATTAAAGGGTCAAAGCTATTGTGATATAGTATATGGTGTGTTTAGGGATCACTTGCAGGGTTACAGCGGTAGCACAGTGGTGTTAACCAATGCACTTGTGAAATACAGGTTGTGGATCACCCGCAGTCTTCTCTCCACAGAAAAGGTTCTTGTGCCTGTAACCTGTGCAGTTGAACAGGTTATAGAGCAGATAAAGAAAATAAAGCAGGGGGAGAGAGTCAGGTGGGATGCGAAGTCGTGGGAGAGAAGATGGGCGGGCGTTCAGATATAAGTGTGGAAATATTTTCTGTATACAGTGTATATATTCGGAAAAAATTGTATATTTTAATTTAAGTTTGTTGCTTTTGTATTGATATGTTTGTAAATATGTTTTGTTTTTTATAAATAAAAAATACCCTACATTAAATATAAACCCAGGACTGTCTGAGCCTGTCCCTGACAGACTGCAGTCAGGAGGTAACCGCACAGGAGTGTTAATTAATGGGCTGGTTAATTACAGGTTGTGGATCACCCACAGTCTTCTCTTCACAGAAAAGGTTCTCGTGCCTGTAACCTGTGCAGGGGAACAGATACAGCAGAGGGAGAAAGACAGGAGGGATACAAAGTCCTGGGGGTGAAGATGGGCGGGTGTTCAGATATGTGTGTAAATATTTTCTGTATTAAATATTATGTAAAATTGTATATTTTAATTTACGTTTGTTGCTTTTGTATTGATATGTTTGTAAAATTGTTGTTTTTTTTTTTATATAATAAAAAATACCCTACATTAGATATAAACCCAGGACTGTCTGAGCCTGTCCCTGGTGATCTATAGACAGGTATCATCCTATACATAATGTACAGGCTGTTGTGTGTTATTTGCAGTACACACAACCCTTGGGCTGTGTTTGCTTTTTGTAGGCAATGCTGTCTGAATCCTAACCACGTCCAGTGCATTTAACGATTCAGAGCTCCCCGCATCCCACTGGCAGTAACGAGCAGCTCAGGAGTATGCTTATCACGTCCTCGCTCACAGCCAGCATCTCATTCCCCCGCCAGCCCTTTCTGAAATGTCTTTTTGGAGTGCACAGCGATTCCTGCCAGTGGGGACAGAGCTGTATTATTATTTTTGGGGGGAGGGCTAAGAGAAATCAGCACCAGTTGAAACAATTCTACACCTGTTCCAAGGAGACACACAAAAAAACCCCGCAGAAAAGCAATTTAAATGTGCTTTTCTGTTTGTAAATGTGACCGAGGCGTGTAATTCAAAAGCTGCTCATCCCATGACGTTGCTCCCAGCGTTCTCCGCTGTTTGCCTAATTGGATGAGGGCTCATTTGCATACGTATGATGCCTCATGTTTAATGCACGAGACTCGGCAAGCGCTCTGTATCTGTCCATTCCTTACCGCACATGACTTTGCTGGCAGCATAATCATGCATCATGTTGATAGTAGATCTTCATTATTAAAGCGTTCCAGACTGGCTGTGAAATGTTAAGCCAGGGGCGGGCAACTCCAGTCCTCGTGGGCCACCAACAGGTCAGGTTTTAGGATATCCCTGCTTCAGCACAGGTGGTGCAGTCTTCGAGTCAGCCACTGATTGAGCTGCCTGTGCTGAGGCAGGGATATCATGAAAACCTGACCTGATGGTGGCCCTTAGGGACTGGAGTTGCCCACCCCTGTGTTAAGCACAACCCTAGCATTGCAGAGCGAAATGGTTAAATCTTCTAGAAGAATCGTATATTCTTGTGTAGTACTGAGAACCTAAGGTTCACAGTAAATAGGAGTTCAAGTGAACTGCCCAAGGTCACAAGGAGCTGATATCCCCCTCTATAAGGAATGATTCATATCTATAGACCTTAGTCTATAAGAAAGTATCTGACTCCATAGACTTGTCCATCTCCATAGGAAATGATTTATTGGAAAATGTGTTTAGAAGTCTCTGTGCACTTTCATAGGAACCTAAACACCCTGTCTGTAAATAAAACAGCTTCCATCTTAAATATTCTGAGTGAGTGTGACAGCTGATATCACGTATATTTTCTGGCATATGAAATACAAAAGATGATGCGTCATTAATAAATGTGTGTATAATATGTCAGACAGAAAGTGCAATTTAGCAGCATGAAAAACTCCCTCTCAGAAGCAATCCATGCATGACAACGGGGTAATTATTCTACTTAATGTAAATCATCACTAATTACCCTTGATTAATAACAAATGTTTTACAGCAGTGGAAAAGGTCACCTGTAGCTGGGAACATGTCCCTTTCACCTTGTGCTTCCACGATGAAATCAGGTGGAAGGAGCATACAGTGTGGTATTAACAGTAACATTTGTCACTACGGATGATGAGACTTGAAGCCTTGTGTGTAAGCAGCATTTCTACGGCTTAATCTACCTGTGCAGCCTGGTTATTCCAACACCTCCCATCACTCCCCTCCTCCCCCACATGCAAAACTGGGGCTGCTTTCCATCCCCCCTCACTTCTTTGCACGATACCTTGCAAAGCCTCTTCAGAAATGTCACGTGTTCCTCACAGTCCCGTTAAGTAGACACTTTGTTTCAGATCTTTGTGTAACTGCTGTAGGACTGGGTAACATATAATGTGTGATTGTACGGCTGGGTATTTTTATTGCACCATTTCTGTGTTACATCGCAGGAGGTACGTGTAAGTAACATGGATAGCTCATTGTGTGCATCTGGGCTCCCCTCTGCACAGGACCAGCATGCTAAGGGTTAACATGTGCTTGTACTATGTGGAATATCAACCCCAGCCACTGGAATGATAATGGACCAAGAGGACACAAAAAACGTATTCGCAGCTGCATTTAATCTGAACCCCTTCAGCGTACATCTGCGTCGTGCCAAAGGCGGACAGCCTTTGGCATAGCCAAAGGGTGTGAGCCGTTTGCTGCCATTCGCTTATGTTAAAGTGATGTTAAAGCTTCTCTATTTCAATCTGAAACTCACCAGCCCTTTTATCCCCTGTACCCAATTTTCCAACTCTATCTGTCCATGTGAAATGTCTGTGAAGTGACTGTATATCCCTGTTCTTTTAATGTAACCATGTATTGTTATAGCTCTGTGCCCAGGACATGATTGAAACATGAGGTAACTCTCAATGCATTACTTCCAGCTAAAACATCTTTATAAATAATCGCCCAAAGAACAGAACATGACAAATGCAAGGGTTACCTACTGACGGTTTCTGGTTACACAGCTGGGATAAAACCACTGCACTAAACTGCCCCATATGTATTAAGTAAAAGGAATCGCAGTGAAAGCAATTGGAGTTTCTCCTTTAATAAATCTGGGGGTGTTCTTTTCCTCTGGGTTTGCCCCAGATTTGCAGCTGGGATATTTTAGGAAATATATCCCAGGGGTTGTAACGGGGGCTGCCCTGTAATTGTGGGGACTACTAACTACCCCCGCACTCCCGGCATCCAATGCTGCTCTCAGTAATGGATCAGTGCACAGACTCCTCCAGTTATTGGCTCTGGTTCTGCACCAGCAACTGAGGTGATCTCTGCAAAGCACTAGGTGGCGCCAGGAGTCTGTACTGTGTCCAGCTCAGAGCCATCATTGTGTGAGGGATTAGGGGGGGATTAGGGGGTAGGTGCAGTGTAAACTACAGGGGTGCTCAACTCCAGTCCTCAAGCCCCCCCCTCCTCCAACCAACAGGTCAGGTTTTCAGGATATCCCAGCTCCAGCACAGGTGGTGCAGTCTTTGACTGAGCTATCTGTGCTCAAGCTGGGATATCCCAAAAACCTGAACTGTTGGTGGGGGCTTGAGGACTGGAGTTGAGCCCCTCTACTCTACACAATGGAGTTGCAGACGCAGCACAAACACAGAAGCAGCGTTTCCTGCAGGGATGCTTTGCACTTCCTGTTGGTATTTCCTTATTCCCCCCGGGAAGGCAGCACATTGCACCGCGGGCAATGTTTTATTACCTGTGTTTTGGTAATGTTGAAATAGTTCATACGTATTGCCAGGGACTGGCTGGCAAAGCCCGGGTGGCAAGCCCAACCAACTGGCCCGGGAACCAGGTAGCCCACACACCATACACAGACACACGCTACACACATGTACACATCGTTCAGTAGGCAAGCTCTGTACACATACAAATGCACAATAAACAAACACACCAGATACACACAACATATCATACATACACACACCTCACATGCGTCATATATATATATATATAGCAACTGTATATTCATTTGCATGTCTTAGACAGGTCTGCAACCCTGTCTTTAACCATTATCACAGAGCACACAGCGCTTCCACTGCAGCAAGGGATTCTGGGAAATGACATGCAAATGAGCACACCATGTCACCTTTTATCTCAAGCTCACATTACATGAGCACCCCATAGCCAATGCATGCTGCTTTAGGCTAAGGCCCCGTTGCACGTGTCCGCACGGCTGTCTTGCTTGCCGGCGGCGCGTGCAACTCACTGCACCGCAATCTGCAGGAAACTTTTTCCGGCGCGGGGGGGGGGGGGGGGGGGGGGCAAAAAGGGGGGGGGGGGGCGCGGCCATGACGTGAGGGGGCGGGACCGCCCCTCAGCCGTTCAGCCCCTCAACTCCTCAGCCCCTCAACCGCTGAGCCCCTCAACTGTTCAGCCCCTCAACTCCTCAGCCGCTCAACTGTTCAGCCCCTCAACTCCTCAGCCGCTCACACAGACAGGCACTCACGCACTCAGACACACACACACAGACAGGCACTCACGCACTCAGACACACACACACAGACAGGCACTCACGCACTCAGACACACACACACAGACAGGCACTCACGCACTCA
>WSYH01000084.1:56176-105559 GCA_036426205.1 Ascaphus truei
CGTAGCATACAGTGCTTCCACTGCAGCAAGGGATTCTGGGAAATTACATGCTATATGCAATATGGTGGAGGTTTCTTGTTGCCTTTTTCACCCACCATAACATAACTTAAAATGTGTATATATATATATACACACACACACACACACACACACGCATTATGTATACACATGCATCAATTATACACTATACACATACACACCCCATACGCATGCATCATATATACACACACCCCATACACATGCATCATATATACACCACTACACGTGTGAAACGCGTTAGAGAATGCTGTTTGTGCCATGTTGTCACCTCTTCAATAAATACAAATATTGTTTAGTTTTTAATTGTAGCCCCTTCAACTTTTTGTTGCTGTGCTCCGTTTTTCTACCGAATCTCTGCTTCTCCACACCACGGGAGGCACGCCAAGGTAGGAAGGACGGCCACAGACTGTGAGTAATATCATTCCCTTACCACATGTTGGTTTTCATTATAGGAGGATTTTCTGTTGGACTCTGCAGGATGTATAAGGTCCAGGGAGGTCGTCCACAATAGGAAGAAAACCGGAGAGTGCGGTCTTTTATATACAGCAGTCATCTGCAATATCTACCAGGACACTGTTTAAATATACCTCCCTTTATTGTGAGCATGACACCTGCTTTACTTCATTCATCTCCTCACATCACACTGCCATGATTATTCCTTCTTCATGCAAGATTAAATACATGTTATATCTTCGCATCAGTGCTGATACTGATTTGTGTCTGTAACCAAGTTTTGGTAGCACCGATCTATGGAACTTTGTTCTGTTCTAGTCTAGATATATACACTATACACATACACACACACCCGATACACATGCATCATATATCGCTGCCATTACATGTATACGAGCTCTGTGCTTGTGTTTATTTCCTAGTTTGTGTTGGATTTACCTGTATGGAGGGAATAGTGGTCAGACAGAACGATGGAGAAGTACGATAGACCTGCAGGAAGAATATGACAGATAATCCATGTAAGTTTGATTAGCGTAACTGTTCTAAAGGATGTACTGCTGCGGCCGAGTTTATTCGAGCATTTGCCCGTTCTCGGCCGCAGCAGTATCCTGGCGCGCGCCGGAGGGTGCCGGGCGCGCGCCAAAGCAGCGGAAGAGCGCCCTCCGATCGGGGCGCTCTCCCTACCGCTGCCGGGTCCGCCGGGTCCCCCGGAACCCCCTCGGGGAGCCCTGGACGCGCGTGCAGGGGGCGCAGGCACCCGATGACGCGTGACCGTGCATCGGAGACGCGCGGCACGCCGAGGGGCTGCCACTTGCAAGCCGGGAAATCTCCCGGATTGCGGAACTGGCCACACTTCAATAAAGTGTGTCGCCAGTGTATACAGAAGGTGTTCCCGAGGGTGTATACTGAAGGTGTTCCCGAGGGTGTATACTGAAGGTGTTCCCGAGGGTGTATACTGAAGGTGTTCAGGAGGGTGTATACTGAAGGTATTCCCGAGGGTGTATACTGAAGGTGTTCCCGAGGGTGTATATTGAAGGTGTTCAGGAGGGTATACAGAATACTGAAGGTGATCCCGAGGGTGTATACTGAAGGTGTTCCCGAGGGTGTATATTGAAGGTGTTCAGAAGGGTGTATACAGAAGGTGTTCCGGAGGGTGTATACTGAAGGTGTTCCCGAGGGTGTATACTGAAGGTGTTCCCGAGGGTGTATACAGAAGGTGTTCCGGAGGGTGTATACAGAAGGTGTTCCGGAGGGTGTATACTGAAGGTGTATACTGAAGGTGTTCCGGAGGGTGTACACTGAAGGTGTTCCGGAGGGTGTATACTGAAGGTGTATACTGAAGGTGTTCCGGGGCAGTGGATATTCACAGTTGAGTGCAAATAGCCGCACGGCTATTCGCACTCAGTAGAAAATAAAATGGAAAAAAATAAACATCCCAGCCAGGAATCGAACCTTGGTCCACTCTGCTAATTGCCTGCTGCATAACCACTGAGCTATAAGACTTTCTGATGCTTTGTAGTGAATAAAGGCATAGAAACCTACTGACATTACAGTGTTCATAGCAGCTCGGCTATTCGCACTCAGTAGGAAATAAAATGGAAAAAAAAGGCAGAACACTCCCCTACTGACATTCTATATATATATATATATACCCCCTGCATCTGTAATCAGCGCGGCTTTAGGCTGAGTCCCCAGTCAGCACTGTGACACGCGCCCGGTGGCGGGCGGCGCATTCACAGCGCTAGTCCTCGATCTGCGGTCTGAGGGGAGAGAGAACGTTTGTGATGGGAGGGGGCGTGGTGATAGGTTTGCGGGGGCATGGCCATGACGTCCCGCAGCTGGTTCGCCCTCATTGGCTGAACCACCGGCGGGGGCGTGGCCACGCCTCCGTCGCAAATGCCAATCTCAAACTCCCCTGCCTGCCTGAAAACCTGTCGCGCACCGTTGGGGAAAGGTGCGCGACAAGGTAGGGACTGGGACCGGAGGAACTGGGTGGGCGGGGCTTGATCGCACAGACGTGCGCTGTAGTAGCTAGTGGGACTGCAGCCTTAGGAGCCGCTTCCACATGTGTGCGGAGGCGTGTGGAAATGCAGGCGACAGGCAAGTTTAAATATACGCGCTGAGGGGAGCGGAGGAGTGGTCACGTGACAGCAAACATCCAATGGGGATGAGGGACTAGACCCGCCTCCCGCCCCACCTCCGCCACACCTTTGCCCCGCCCTCAAAGTGCGCTCACTGCCTCACCTGTCAGGCCACAAAAAAGCACCAGCTTCTGCAGGCGAGGCAGAGCAGGAGCGCGGCCCGAGGCACCATGCCCGAGTCCTCAGGCCTCGGGCATGGTCAGCGCTTAGGCGCTGACCCGTGCTGAGGCGCGCTGCTGCTCGGCACTGAGCCCCTGCCGCCGCAATGAGAGCGGCTTTAGCAGGGGCTCGCGCATGCATGCGGAAGCGTGTCTTAAGAAATCTTTAGTTTCTTAGCTTGCCGGAGCACAGGGCCGGTCACGTGAGCGGTTCGCCCAATGAGGGCGAGCCAGCTCTGTGACGTCACTGGCCCGCCCCCAGACATGCCCACGGACGGCGCGCGCTCTAAGGCCAGGGAAAGCATGGAATATGTGGGTTTCCCAGCTGCGAATGGGTTGTCCCACCCCCCCCCCCCCCCCCCCCCCCCCTTAATCCGGTCTGCTGGGGTGACGGACAGCCCCTGTCATGCGGGGGAGGGGTGGCGGTGCAAGGGGGGGGGTGTGTCAGTGCAAGCGGGGGGCCCGGTTGGCTGGTCACGGTAGGCCGCAGCCCCCCTCTCATGCAGGCACCCCACGCCACTGCTCACGCGCCACCAGGTGCCCTTGCGGGGTGGGGCTGATGCTGGCCCGATGGGGGGGGGGGTCAAGAGCAATTGACACCGGCCATGAACACCTGTCTCGCGATGCAAATCCACGCGAAACGGGCTCCCTCTGACGCCGGCGTGCCGGAGCTTTACCCAGACTACTTCCGGCGCTACCACAGGGAGACACAACCGATTTTTTTTTTGCAGCGATTTCTTATTTTTTAAATTAACAGGCGCCCGGCCGTGGGGGGGGGGGGGGGGGGGCCCGGCGGCCAGGTCCCCCTGACCCACGGCCAGGACGCTAGTACCCTTTCTCCCCCCTGTTTGGCGGCCCTGATTAAGATCAATGGTGTACAGCACACATATATCGTAACCCGTATTTATAATTGGTATACATCATTATGCATAAGGCCACCTCATGTTTAGTGCTTCGGGCGGAGGCGCGCTTCCGCTTGGCACTGAGCCCCTACACCCAATAGAAGCGGCTTCAATAGGGGCTCGCCTACGCTCTGCGCGCTTGCGGAAGCGTAGGTCTTAGGGAAATTTTTACATTTCCCTGCTTTGCCGGCGCAGGGCCGTCACGTGAGCAGTTCGCCCAATGAGGGCGAACCAGCTCCGTGACGTCACTGGCCCGCCCGCAACACTCCCCCGACGCACCCCCGGAACGGCGCGCTGTCTAAGGCCGGGAAAAGCAACTCCGCTTTCCCTGAGCCTCAGCGCGCCTCCACACGCTAGCAGGAACCCTGGCCGAGGCCTAATGTGTCTGGCCAGGGTGAGCATCAGGGCTTGAGACGCTTGCAGAGCAAGCAAAATTGAATTTGCCGCCTCCAAGCGCGTCACGTAAGCGCTTCACCTAATGAGGGCGAAACAGCTCAGTGCCGTTGTGGCCGTGCCCCCAGATGAGCGTGCACCTAGCCACAAATTGCACGGCCGAGCAAGGGCGCAGCGCTCGTGTGCCAGCACGCCACGCTCCCTCTCAGGCCGCAGCCTAAGGCTTAGTCTATAGACACTGAAGCCGTGCGGAGGCGCGCTGATGCTGAGGGAAAGCGGTGCTTTCCCTGGCCTTAGAGCGCGCGCCGTCCGGGAGCGTGTCTGGGGGCGGGCCAGTGACGTCACGGAGCTGGCTCGCCCTCATTGGGCGAACCGCTCACGTGACCGGCCCTGCGCTCCGGCAAGCTAAGAAACTAAAGATTTCTTAAGACACGCTTCTGCAGGCATGCGGAAGCGTGCGCGAGCCCCTGCTAAAGCCGCTCTCATTGCGGCGGCAGGGGCTCAGTGCCGAGCAGCAGCGCGCCTCAGCATGGGTCAGCGCCTAAGCGATGACCATGCCCGAGGCCTGAGGACTCGGGCATGGTGCCTCGGGCCGCGCTCCTACTCTGCCTCACCTGCAGAAGCTGGTGCTTTTTTGTGGCCTGACAGGTGAGGCAGTGAGCGGCCTTTGGGGGCGGGGCAAAGGTGTGGCGGAGGTGGGGCGGGAGGCGGGTCTAGTCCCTCATCCCCATTGGATGTTTGCTGTCACGTGACCGCTCCTCCGCTCCCCTCAGTGCGTATATTAAACTTGCCTGTCGCCTGCATTTACACACGCCCAAGGCTGCGGTCCCACTAACTTCTACAGCGCACGCCTGTGCGATCAAGCCCCGCCCCCCAGTACCTCCGGTCCCAGTCCCTACCTTGTCGCGCACCTTTCCCCAGCGCTGCGCGACAGGTTTTCAGGCAGGCAGGGGAGTTTGAGATTGGCATTTGCGACGAAGGCGTGGCCACGCCCCCGCCAGCGGTTCAGCCAATGAGGGCGAACCAGCTGCGGGACGTCATGGCCACGCCCCCGCAAACCTACCGCCACGCCCCCTCCCGTCACAAACGTTCTCTCTCCCCTCAGACCGCAGAACGCGGACTAGCGCTGTGCATGCGCCCCCCCCCCCCGCCGGGCGCGTGTCACAGTGCTAACTGGGGACTCAGTCTAAAGCCGCGCTGATTACAGATGCAGGGGGTATAGAATGTCAATAGGGGAGTGTTCTGTCTTTTTTTTCCATTTTATTTCCTACCGAGTGCGAATAGCCGAGCGGCTATGAACACCGTAATGTCAATAGGTTTCTATGCCTTTATTCACTACAAAGCATCAGAAAGTCACATAACTCAGTGGTTATGCTCCAGGCCATTAGCAGAGGGGACCAGGGTTCGATTCCTGGCTGGGATGTTTATTTTTTCCATTTTATTTCTTACTGAGTGCGAATAGCCGTGCGTCTATTTGCACTCAACTGTGAATATCCACTGCCGTGTTCCGGAGGGTGTATACTGAAGGTGTTCCCGAGGGTGTATACTGAAGGTGTTCCCGAGGGTGTATACTGAAGGTGTTCCCGAGGGTGTATACTGAAGGTGTTCCCGAGGGTGTATATTGAAGGTGTTCAGGAGGGTATACAGAATACTGAAGGTGTTCCCGAGGGTGTATACTGAAGGTGTTCCGGAGGGTGTATACTGAAGGTGTTCCCGAGGGTGTATACTGAAGGTGTTCCGGAGGGTGAATACTGAAGGTGTTCCTGAGGGTATATACTGAAGGTGTTCCCGAGGGTGTATACTGAAGGTGTTCCGGAGGGTGTATACTGAAGGTGTTCCCGAGGGTGTATACTGAAGGTGTTCCCGAGGGTGAATACTGAAGGTGTTCCTGAGGGTATATACTGAAGGTGTTCCGGAGGGTGTATGCTGAAAGTGTTCCCGAGGGTGTATACTGAAGGTGTTCCGGAGGGTGTATACTGAAAGTGTTCCCGAGGGTGTATACTGAAGGTGTTCCCGAGGGTGTATACTGAAGGTGTTCCCGAGGGTGTATATTGAAGGTGTTCAGGAGGGTGTATACAGAAGGTGTTCCGGAGGGTGTATACTAAAGGTGTTCCGGAGGGTGTATACTGAAGGTGTTCAGGAGGGTGTATACAGAAGGTGTTCCGGAGGGTGTATACTGAAGGTATTCAGGAGGGTGTATACTGAAGGTATTCAGGAGGGTGTATACTGAAGGTGTTCAGGAGGGTGTATACAGAAGGTGTTCCGGAGGGAGTACACTGAAGGTGTTCCGGAGGGTGTATACTGAAGGTATTCAGGAGGGTGTATACTGAAGGTATTCAGGAGGGTGTATACTGAAGGTGTTCAGGAGGGTGTATACTGAAGGTGTATACTGAAGGTGTTCAGGAGGGTGTATACAGAAGGTGTTCAGGAGGGTGTATACAGAAGGTGTTCCGGAGGGTGTATACAGAAGGTGTTCCGGAGGGTGTATACTGAAGGTGTTCAGGAGGGTGTATACTGAAGGTGTTCAGGAGGGTGTATACTGAAGGTGTTCAGGAGGGTGTATACTGAAGGTGTTCCGGAGGGTGTATACTGCAGAACATACAGATCAGGAAAATACACAATAAGTTGTTCAATGTAGGTTTATTGATACATTCAGAAGCAGATCTATAATGGAAACGATATCTGTTTTGAGTGTTCTTGGAACAAGTGACATATTTTGCACAAAAAATGGAATTGCTCAGACAGGAGACACTATCGAAGTCTGTGAAACCTGTGATAGTGTCATTTCAAATGAGTGACACTGCTAACGGGTGACAGGTGAGTCCTGGACCTGACAGAGGTATTTTTAGTTTAGTACATAGAGTAGACTGGCACTGAAAAGGCTCCTTACATAACTATAAATGATTAGATAAGTATGTGTTTGCGTCAGATACTAGGAATGACTTTGCTGTTAACCCCTTCACAATACAAACAGCTCAGTATCCAATAAAGAAGTTAAAATGACTCGCTCTCTCCCATCCTGATAAAACCTTTAGACACCTTCTACCACCCTCTGCTTCGACCATGTTTTCTCTCAACCCAGACACAACAAACTGTGCTAATGACATTGTGATTGTAACATGTAATTAGTCACAGCAAGGACTTGCCTCACTGACTTGCACTGCTTATAAAACAGCAACACAGCCTGTAATTATCCTGGATTGTCAGAGGACGAGGGTCTGGAACTGAGACGCCCCGATACATGGCGTTAACTCCGCTAAGAGGTGACGCCTCACACATCACCGGCATCTGATTGGAGCCCTAAACATATAGGCCCATATTCACTAGGCAGCACTACTCCATAAGACCTGTGCCTGCAACATGTCTCTGTAAAGCACTACGTAAAACTAGCAGCGTTATACAAGAACATGCTATTATTATTATTATAAAACACCTTGGTGAATAGGGACCTCAATGCTCACCCACCAAGCTCAAAATTAATAGAATTGCATGCAAATCAATGGGATTGTTTTATGCCAATCTGTTCTTTGGATCAGTGCTGCCACCGCCGTTGTTCTGTAGTCCGGAACCGGCTGCATAATACCATGTGTATTGATGTATCTTTGGTGCAAAGCTATTTTGTTGCATCTGGTGTGAGGTTTTTTTCTTTGCACCGGCTTTGATCGACAGCCCTCAAATCCTTATCAGTGCAAGTTTGTGATTCCAAGAAAGAAGATAAATGAACCCATCACATACTGTATGCAGCTGCACCTAATGTGTTATTCAAGGACCACCATTAAAAGTACAATATCAAAATAGATGCATTCTGCCACTAAAGAATACAATTCAAAGTTTCCTAATTATAGCCACAATAATGGCTAAGAACTAAGAGCCCCGTTCTGATTGATTTACCGCTGTTATTGCTGCAGTGTTGTAGTCTATTTGTCTTGCTTATATGTCAACACCTAAAACAAAGTTGAACGTATTCTTCATCTCACAGGGCTTGTTGCCTAAAATTGGAGACCTTCATTTATAAACAAAAACAAAAAAAGCTATTAACCATACAAACTTGAAAGACCGTGTTATATGGCTGAGTGCTTTATATGTTGATATTGGTGGGATTGTACCTTGCATGAACAGAGTATTGTGTAGGGCAGGGGTGGCAACTCCAGTCTCCGGGGTCACCAACAGTTGAGGTTTCCAGGATATCCCTGCTTCAGCAAAAGGTGGCTCAATTAGTGGCTCAGTTTGAAGCACCTGTGCTGAAGCAGACATATCCCTAATACCTGGCCTCTTGGTGGCCCTTGAGGACGGGGGTTGCCCATCCCTGATGTAGTAGTGGGTGTCTATTCATCGGAACACCATACACATTGTAACTTACGGGAAGGAGTAGGAACGCAGGCCGTGATGGAGATCGGATTAGCAGGGCGAAGAGTTCTGTGGGCACAGTTTGTATGTTAATTCATGACGTATATTGGGCCGCAAATCACGGCTTAATAAAAATGTAGTGGGAAGTGAATACAGCTATTTACATGAAGGTCCGTATGTATCTGTCCATGAAATGTTTGTGAATTGACTATATAACCCAGTTCATTTAATGTAACCTTATATTGTTATAACTCTGTGCCCAGGACACACCTGAAAACGAGAGGTAACTCAATGTATTACTTCCTGGTAAAACATTTGTATAAATAAATCTGTACTGGAAGGAAGCAAAGACTATACAGAGCACATGTACACGTTGAACAGGTTACAGCGTTTCCCATTTGACAGTAAATATGGAAACAAATTGTGACATTTGATACGATATCAGGATTTAGTAACACTTCATGTCAGAAAAGGACGGAGGATATTTTAACACTAAACGCCAAATGATTGGTTTTATTTGTATCTCACACATTGAAAATATATTGTTTTTAACTAAATATTTTTCACAATATGTACAGTACACATCTTTTTACCTTAGACCCCCTACGTATTATTTTATTGATGCAGCTTTTAGTAGGTCTTTTCAGGCCAAGAGAACAGAAAACAGCATTTGCACCTTTGATAGAACTAGAACATTGCACTGACTGCTCCCCTCACTCCTATCTCTCCCCAAATTGGTGTAAGGCTGCAGCCCGCTGCCTGCGCTGCACGCGTGCCTGCGAGGCTGGCAGCGCGTGCAGCCGAGTCCCCCGGTCTGCAGAGAGCTGCAGGGGGAAAGACAGGGGGGCGTGATGGGGGCGAGGCCGTGACGTCACCCGGCCGGTTCCCCTCATTGGCTGAACCCCCGGGGCGCGTGGCCTAGCGCTCCGTCGCAACTCCTGATCTCAATTTTCTTGAGAGCAGGAGTTTCTGTCGGCGCAGCGTGGCCCCGGCTCCATTGAGGGGCGGCTCTTGTCCCTGCTGCGTCCACCACAGCGGGTGCTGCAGTAGCCAGCAGGGACCTGGCCTAAGGTTCAGCCAATGAGGGTGAACCTGCCAGGTGACGTCACGGCTGCGCCCCCGTCACTCCCCCACCCCCGTCTTCTCTCCCCTCACCCCCACCTTTCCCCCTGCAGACCGGGGAATTCGGCTGCACGCGCCGCCAGCCTCGCAGGCGCACGTGCAGCGCAGGCAGCGGGGCCGCAGCCTAAGAGGAGCAAACATGATACAAAGTACCTCGGTTTATTGCTGTAAAGGGGTTCTGATCTGTGTCTCAAGGCAAAAGGTCTGTGATTCCAGATGCAAAAGACTGCACCGATCAATCAATCAGAACCAGAAGTAATAAACACAAGGGGATTCTTTCCTCTTTAATACATTTGGTGCCGTTCTTTTGCACTACAATTGCACCAGTTTTGCCTTGATACAATAGGGAAGGCAGAATGATTCAATGTGTATCTTTTTCTGGAGCATGGCTCATTTCAGTTATTTCTTGCAAAGAAGAAACAGAAGGGCAGGAGGGGATACAAAATATACAGCAAATATCTGCAGAGAAGTGACAATACCTTCCCTCAACTCCGGCTCACCTATACAACCCTTTTAACCCCTTGCTCGCCCATTGGCCACTCTAGCTGCAAATGAAGCTAATGCAGAAGCTTGCAGTCCGCACACACGGAGGACGCTGATCCGCCTATCCCCGCTTACACTCTGCACGGTTGCTGAGGTGACCTGCCCTTGTTCATTCTGTGGCAGTGACCCTTGGCCTGAGCGTCGGTCCGGCCTGTGTAAGTGACTCAGCTCAGGGAGACTGAAGTTGCCTTGGAGATATTGCAGCCCTCCCTGCGGGAGCTTTTCATTTGGAGAGCTATGACACCTCTTGGATCGCCCCGGGAGGGGTTTCCCAGCAGCTAATGGAATAATGATAAATTGCTGTCCGGACCAGGCTTCTGCTGACGAGAAATCAATTGTGTTTTGACGAACGAATCATAGCGGTGGTTGGAATCCGATTGGAATGCGCCCGGAGGGGCTGCTCTCAGCGGCGCGTGACGCCAGCTCACACAGCCAAGACATGCTGCAGAGATTAGCCAAGGAGCGTGCGCGGAACTGCGGCACTGCGGCATGACATCATCCCACGCACGGGCTGAGGAGCAGCCAATCAAGGGGCAGACGTACAAAAAGGTCACCTGTAAATCAGAGCAGGCGGAGACCTCGTGTCCGTGTGGTAAAAGGTGTATCACATTACTGGGGCTGTGATAGAACAGAACTAGAAGAGACAGGAGGCTGCACGGCTGTTGCTATCATGTCAGCTGCACCAAAAAGGTGTCACAACCTGCAGTGAAACTGAACTTCTGCAGGGCAAATCACCTACTCGGGCTCTGCACTATTACCACTAAGTGGGTGATAGTAGTATGTGTAAGTGCATTAGGTGTAACACACACACACACACACAGTGGTTGCAGTATGTGCATTAGGTGTAACACTCACACACATACAGAGTTAGCGGTAAATGTAAGTATATATGGTGTAACATACACAGTGATAGCAATAAGTGTAAGTGCATTAGGTGTAACACACACATACAGGGATAGCAGTAAGTGTACGTGCATCTGGTGTAACACACACAGTGATAGTAGTAATGTAAGTGCATCAGTTGTAACACACACAGGGATAGCAGTAAGTGTATGTGGTGTAACACACAGAGAGAGTGGTAGCAGTAAATGTAAGTGCATTAGGTGTAACACACACACACACACACACACACACACACACACAGTGATAGCAGTAAGTGCATTAGCTGTAACCACACACACACACATGGATAGCAGTAAGTGTAAGTGCATTAGGTGTAACACACACACACACACACACACACGGATAGCAGCACGTATAAGTGCATCTGGTGTAACACACACACACACACACACACACACACACACACACACACACAGTGATAGCAGTAAGTGTAAGTACATTAGGTGTAACCACACACAAACACACACACAGTGATAGCAGTAAGTGTAAGTGCATTAGGTGTAACACACAGTGATAGCAGTAAGTGTAAGTGCATTAGGTGTAACACACAGTGATAGCAGTAAGTGTAAGTGCATTAGGTGTAACACACACACATACAGGGATAGCAATAAATGTACGTGCATCTGGTGTAACACACACACACACACACACACACACACACACACACACACACACACAGATACAGGGATAGCAGTAAGTGTATGTGGTGTAACACACACAGAGAGTGGTAGCAATAAGTGTAAGTGCATTAGGTGTAACACACACACACACACACATACATGGATAGCAGTAAGTATAAGTGCATCTGGTGTAACACACACACAGTGATAGCAGTAAGTGTAAGTGAATTAGGTGTAACCACACATACACACACACGGTGATAGCAGTAAGTGTAAGTGAATTAGGTGTAACCGCACACACACACACACACACACACAGTGATAGCAGTAAGTGTAAGTGCATTAGGTGTAACACACACACATGGATAGCAAAGTATAAGTGCAACTGGTGTAACACACACACAGTGATAGCCGTAAGTGTAGTGCATATCTGGTGAACACCACACAGTGGTAGCAGTAAATGTAAGTGCATTAGGTGTGACACACACATACAGGGATAGCAGTAAGTGTAAGTGCATCTGGTGTAACACACACACACACACACACACACACACACACACACACAGTGATAGCAGTAGTGTAAGTGCATTAGTGTACCACACACACACACACACATGGATAGCAGTAAGTATAAGTGCATCTGGTGTAACACACACACACACACACACACACACACACACCGTGATAGCAGTAAGTGTAAGTGCATTAGGTGTAACCACACACACACACACACACACACACACACTGATAGCAGTAAGTCTAAGTGCATTAGATGTAACACACACACACACACAGTGGTAGCAGTAAATGTAAGTGCATTAGGTGTGACACGCACATACACACTCACATACAGGGATAGCAGTAAGTGTAAGTGCATCTGGTGTAACACACACACACACAGGGATAGCAGTAAGTGTCAGTGCATTAGGTGTAACACAGTTATAGGAGTAAGTGTAAGTACATTAGATTTAACACACACAGTGATAGCAGCCAGTGTAAGTGGATTTGGTGTAACACACACAGTGATAGCAGTAAGTGTAAGTGCACTAGGTGTACACACACACACACACACACACACACACACAATGATAGCAGTAAGTTAATTTAATGCAAAAACACACACACACACAGTGATAGCAGTCCGTGTAAGTAGATGAGTGTAACACACACCGTGATAGCAGCAAGTGTAAGTGCATTAGGTCAAACACAGTGATAACAGTAAGTGTGTGAGAGGGGGAGGGGGAGAGAAGGTGGGGGAGTGAGCGGAAGAGTGTTAAACAGTAATAGCAGTACGTGTAAGCAACAAAGGAGGGAGGGGGAGTAGGGGGTATGTTATCTTTTATTGGACCAACAAGTAGTTGATATGTTACAAGCTTTCTAACCTCTCAGGTAGGACCTGATGAAGGATCTTGAGAGATTGGAAAGCTTGTAACATATCAACTACTTGTTGGTCCAACAAAAGATAACATACCCCCTCCTCCCTCTCCCGCCTTTGTTACTGCACGGAAGAAAGGAGCAGCACGGTGACTCGCCCTTCTTTGCTTCTTGTTATAGCTGTGAGTGTAAGTACATTGGTGTAACATAGCACTTGTGACGGTGCTCTATATTATTCTCTGCGTTGTTGACAGTGACAGAAGGGATGGTTTTATGGACAAAAGGGAAACGATGGAAGAGGAATAACTTGATGCATATTTAGTAATGGAAGCATCAGATTTAAATTAAGCATTTATTAATTCTCCAGGAGGGAACATTCAGTTGATTTTTTTAGTATTACCTTTTGGGGAAAAAGCTTGGTTTGATGCTTCCCCCTGAGATCTGCAAGTAAGAGCATCAGCTATTTTCTATATATTTACAAACGGTGGAGCTAGTCTATGATGGGGTCATTCAGGATGGGTGGCCCAACTCACCCCGTCCAGGCCCGGGGTTATTCTCTGTATATAGCATTGTAGTGCATGGAAAGTCTCTCCGCCACTGAACGGGGTCAGATTCTGTAGATTTTAGTCTACATTGAATTTAAGAATAGTTTAAAATTAATATAATACACAAGTGAGTTAAGACTATAAATGGTTAGAATAAAGATGAATAATTCAATAAATCCGAGTGCCTTTGTGTGATTTTATCAGTAACACAGACTGTATAACCTGTGGAGACAGAAGAGATACAACTGTAATTTAACCATGATGGAAGTGAAAGATTATTCTGCAGTGCTTCTCTGGCAGCAGAAAGGTTAATGTAACAGTTGAATCAAATGGTAGAAAATGTTGCATGGCTAACTAAGTCCTTTACTTTATAACAACGGAGCCTCTGTACTAAGCATTGCAAATGGCATTTTGGCGTAAATTTGACACACGGAAATCTCACATTTAATTTTGTTTGTGTGCACCTATGTACTAAACCTTATTTTTCTCAATGTGCGCCTTAAATTTCAAACAGGATTGGGATGTGCGTGACACACAGATGTAAATGGTAATGTAATAAGAACAATTATATCTGTGCATAACATTTTTCTTTTAACCTGCATCAAATCGATGCGCCAAGTTGAACCTGCAGAAAGCCCTAAAAAGTCTGTGCACTGTTAGCGCAGGAACAAGTTGCTTTGTATCAACCAAAAATATATTTGACATACTGTAGCCCAAATGTATTACAGTATTATCCCAGTATGGCTATTATAAACCATATGACACTGATAAATTATAATTACTAACACTAGTTCTAAAATATATATATATTTATTTTTTTACCGTGACGCAATGCATCAAACTTATTTCAAACAACAACTATGTGTCGTATGTATGACGTTACAGCGATCTTCATACATACAATGCACATTTGATAAAGGTGTTTTACTTTTTTGCACTAAAATTGTGACAGAAAAAAAATATCAAATATGATCCTAGTACATTTCTCCCCACAGTATCTGATGCCCAATTGCTCTGCTCCTGTAGTGCAAAATAATGAATTCAATGCAGTTACCTGCTCTGGCCATGGTGCTGAAACAAGAACCTCACTGCCTCAGTGCTGGCCTGCTTCTCCCCATTGGACTCATTGGTTCTGTTTGGATTCTGTTGTCCCGTTCTTCTTCCAGGCTTAGCAGGTTCTGCTTCTCAGCTCTGGGTGGCAGCAACCGAAAGACAAAGGAGGCAAGCGAGCTGAGAACAGTCAGAGTCTGCATAGGAAGAAAGCCCTGGGAGATCTATGCACATGAAAAGAAGCAGAGTCCTTACTACTTACTCACTGCAGTATAACTACTGCTCCTTCTGGCATGGAAAGAGTAATAGGAAGTGGTCAAAGTAGGATAGTACACAAGGGCATGAACTTGTGCTTACACAGCTACAGTGCTAATACTTATTTGATACACACTTACTGTTACATTTTTATTGAAGACAATTTATTATTTTTCTGAATGTTTAATACATTCGTCTTTTTTAATTTAAGTGAGGGATAGTACCAGTCTTTTTTTAAGCTACTTTGACCACAGGTTATAGGCGCAATCTTTGTTACTTTAAAATATGTTGCCATCTTGTACCAGAGGTGGCCAACTCCAGTCCTCAAGAGCTACCAACAGGTCAGGTTTCCAGAATATCCCTGCTACACCACCTGTGCTGAAGCAGGGATATCCTGAAAACCCGACCTGTGGTGGCCCTTGAGGACTGGAGTTGGCCGCTCTTGTATTAGACCATTGCTTGCTTTGCGCACCACAGATATCCGATTATATTTATTATTTCTGTTTTCTGCAGCCTATAAAACTTCTGTGGTTTCCTCGCGTGGGCAGTAACGGGTTTGCTGTCTATTGATTACATGCAGAGACTATACTTTCGCAAGAGAAATTAAACATATCACTGAATATTTGATAGGATTACATATTGATTTCCTGTTTTTTTTTCTATAATGTTTTGGAGGGATTTGACGTTTCGCAGTTTCACTTCTGGGGAGATCGCTATGTATTTGAGACCCCGAACCAGTAATACATGGTCTGCAGGGTGATATAATACCTCCAACCTGACAAAGTGAGTCAGTGAGAAAATAGAGAGGGGGTTTATATATATACAGGCAGTCCTCGTTTTACAACGCTTCGTTTTACAACGAATGGCTTATCCAACGATATGCAATGCATACCTATGTTCATTTTTACAATGCCAAAACGGCTTATCCAACACTCTTACGACGCTTTGCAACGTTGTTTATGTGTATATAATATATATATTATACTATATAATATTATATTTTTATATAATATATATATATATTATGTTATATTATATATATATAATACAGTATATATATTTTATGTGTGTGCTGCATATCTTTTTGTCTGCGTAAAATATTTTGTGTATTTCAGCATTAAAAATGCCTTCAGGAATGGAACCTTTCATTTAAACAGTGTTCCTATGGGAAAACGTGTTTCGCTTTACAACGTTTCACTATCCAACGTCATTTTGAGTAACGCATTGTGTCGGATAACCGAGGACTGCCTGTATATATATATATATATATATACAGTGTTCGACAAACCTATACATTTGCTCGCCCCGGGCGAGTGGATTTAACCCCCGGCGAGTAAATATTGGCCCAAGCAGCACACGTTTGGTACTAGGTGGCGAGTAGATTTTTTGGTGATTTGTCAACCACTGTATATATATATATGTGGGTGTGTGTGTGTGTGTGTGTGTGTGTTTGTATATATGTGTATATGTATTATGTATATATATAGTATTATTGAAATGATGTGGGCAACTCCCATGGTGCAATGCTTCATTAAGAATGTCACAAATAAATCAGACACCACAGTCCATGTGCACAGGGCCGCTTTATGCATTAGGCCGACCAGGCACAGTGCTTAGGGCCTACAAACCTTTTAGGGCCTACAATATTTCACTTGAAAAAATACCTAAACAAAAAAAAATCACAAAATAAGAGAAAACAGCAAATTTGAATTTAAAATACCTTTGAAGTATCGATACCTTTAAATATCAAAACAAAAGTATTGCTACCAAATATCGCCAGTATCGAAAGAAACAAGCAAACGATGAAATTAGCATAAAAATGAGTAAAAATATCGGACACACAGGCCTCTAGAAATAAAAGTGCCCAGGGCCTACGAAGGTCTTAAAACGGCCCTGCGTGTGTGACATTATCTGTGGTATTATTAAGAAGGGCCGTGAGGTACTGGTGTGAATGTGGTTATTTGGGGCACCTTTCCTATAAGAATTGGAATAATAATTGTGTGTAAAGCTTGAGAGCTTTTTGTCAGTTAATTATTGGTTTAACCAGCCTGGGCCCCAATAGTGCCGGGAAATGCCCCATGTAGCAGGATTCCCTCCGCAGAAAGTATTCTTACCGTCATGCACGCGACATCCTCCAGTTCCCAGCAAGAGGATGATGACCCGACAGCAGAGACCGCATGGGGTGTCTGCACTTGACCATTCAGAACACAGGATCACATTAGTCCTCGCTTTAACCCTGCCCTGGCGGGACCTGCGACTTACTGCAAAGTGTGTGGCCCTCCAGCAGGAAATGTGTTAATGATTCCCTAGTATATAACCAAAGCTAGTGACGTGTACATTCTTGTTCTTGGCCTGTCTGGTCCCATGAAACACCGTCACTGTCAGGGAGCACAGTAATGAATTGAGCTGCAGGCTCCTCTGGCAGTTAGGAGGTCAGTAGGATTGCAGCACAATGTCCACCCCAAATATCTATGGGATCCCTCTTGTCCTCTGTCACTCTGCTCCTTGGATAACACAAGCTGTGTGCAGTGGGGGAGATAAATTAATTATCCCGTACAAATGTCACTCGAACTTACTACTCTGTCATCGGGTGTATTTAATAGTAATGTACATTACGAACATCAGTCCGTCAAAGGTCAAATGTGCAGCTCCACTTCCTTGCTCCAATTTGTTTATCATCCATATTGCCTCCAGTCCCTTTTGTCATCCTATTTACAGGTTTCCATCTGAAATCTACCAGTAGCTTCCTATTTTATTTATGTTAAATAATTTGTGGTTGTTTTAAAAATGGCCTCTGTGTATTTCCACAGATAGGGTTTACAACTCAGACCCAGGAAACCTATAAATACCTGTGGGATTATCTGATGTGTTGCGAGCTCACTTGGGGGTTTGGATTATAATTTAGCAGAATTATTTGTACATAGAACTTCAGATGTTTATTTCTCAGCCATGCGAGCATTGAACAACTAAATCCTTCACCTCATCTAAAAAAAAACCCATAACCTACTGTACGTCCATAATCTCATGTGATGCCCTACAGCTTTTCAGAAAGGATCTGCCTCATTGGACTCTCATGGGATCGCTCTCTATAACAAATAACTGGTCCCCAGCCCCCATGGGATTTTATGGGATCATTCTCTGCATGATATATTTGTCCCCTACACTTTCTTGGGAATGGTCTGTAGAAACACGTTTGATATTGGTATTGATCGTCCATCTTTTAGTTCTCCTGTTGCACAGGTCGGCTTAGACTTGATACCCAAAGTACTTAAATCTACCGATTTTAATGCTTTCACACTGTTTATTTTTTTATCAGTAGAAAAATATTTCTCATACATTCAAAGTGGTACACAAAAGAAAATGAGTGGGATTACTTATTGTTCTAGTTTTCTTCATCGTTTTTCGCTCATATTTTCCGATAGCACCATATCGTTACATTCTTAACGTAAAACATCGTGAGCACTTTCTTAGAAAGCGAGACCAGAATATATTCATTTTCATATATTTCTATATATATATATAAAAAAAGAGAAGAAAGAAAAGACGGCGCTTGGTGACTTGTGTTAGCCACTGGGATGGGATGATATTTTAGAGTACACTGAGGGAGAGTTGGGCATGGCAAGGTTTAATAACCGTGTTTACAGATGTGATGAGAGACTGAACAGATTTGAGGGAAGAGCAGAAAAAGAGCTATAACCCTTTCATCATAATGAGGCCATGCCACATAACGTCTTGTACCCGCCTCTGACAGGGAATGGGTTACCCATGTTATAAATCAGATGGGGCCAACTCCAGTCTCCAGGGCCACCACCAGGTTTTAAGGATATCCCTGCTTCAGCACAGGTGGTGCAGTAGTCAATGGCTGAGCCACCTCTACTGACGCAGGGATATCCGTAAAACCTGACCTGCAGGAGGGCCTTGAGGACTGGAGTTGGCCACCCCTGTTATAAATGAATAGGGCCACCGGAACTCGCCTCGCACCTTCAGGGATCCCAGGAGACAACAAGTTATTGAGGTAGGTTCCGCTGACCCTATTAACCGTTGAGAAATCAAGTTCCGTTTAAAAAATAAATAAATAAAAAGACAAAATGTGTATGTGTTGACGTGAGCTCAGCTCTCCCATGATTTGTGGATGAATGGAACATTCTAAGAACTATTTTGACAGGTGAGAGGGAAGGAGTCTGTGAGCTTCGCTGGATGGAGCATTTTCATCAGTTAATCAATCAGCCCTTATGTATTGTTGCTCTGAAATGCCAAACTAACTTATTTTTTTTGGGGGGGGACAGGACTTGTCACCTCTCTTACCACCCAAGGTCAGGACTCCAGAAACGAATGGGTTAATTGCTGGAATACACAGTAGTGAAAGGAAGGAGGAAGGTGCGGAGCGGTGGTGGGTTGATAAGTGAAATGGGATTTCAGGGGATGTGGGTTGTGCTATGAGCCCTGGAACCATTTTCAGATTGTTTCATAAAGGGGGCGTGTTTATGGTAACATGATGATCCTATAATAATCAATCCTCACGTTTGTAGAACACTTTCCATGTCCAAAGCCCTTTAACATTCAAGTAGCCACCTATGATACCTTTTATTGGACAAACAAGTAGTTATGTTACCAGCTTTCCAACCTTCATCAGGTCCTACCCTGTGAGGTTCAAAAGCTTGTAACATATCAACTACTTGTTGGTCCAATAAAAGGTATCGTACCCCCTCCTCCCTCTTCCTCACTACATGATAGAAAGGACCAACAAGGCTCCCCACGCTTCTTTGCCCCCTCTGGGGTGTAATTGTTGTAGTCGGTCCCTGCCACTCTGTGCATGGAAACCTCCAAATACAAATTTTCCTGTTACCCAAAACTGAGGCAAGAGTAGAACCCACAATTTTGTGTTTCCAAGTCCACTTCCCCTAACCACGTGTGCACCATAGAAGCAGCTGTCAACATGGGGTCAATCAAAAGGAGAACATTATTTCAGCTGATCCTGCTATCTGCTGAAGTACAGATATTCAATCATCGAAAAATGATGCTCCGGTCGTCTTGTGAAGAAATACTTGAAAATTATAACAATAAAGCAACGTTTCGGTCCGAACATCTAGAAAAAGGTCTGTGTAAGGACCGAAATGTTGATTTTATTTTGCAATAATTATTTAATAGAATGTTGTAGTATTTCTTCCCAAGACCACTGGAGTGCCGTGTTTCTATCACTGAATATCTGTACATGGGGTCAGTAGCAGGGTTGCCCACTGGAGTGCCGTGTTTCTATCACTGAATATCTGTACCTGGAGTCAGTAGCAGGGTTGCCCACTGGAGTGCCGTGTTTCTATCACCGAATATCTGTACATGGGGTCAGTAGCAGGGTTGCCCACTGGAGTGCCGTGTTTCTATCACTGAATATCTGTACATGGGGTCAGTAGCAGGGTTGCCCACTGGAGTGCCGTGTTTCTATCACCGAATATCTGTACATGGGGTCAGTAGCAGGGTTGCCCACTGGAGTGCCGTGTTTCTATCACTGAATATCTGTACATGGGGTCAGTAGAAGGGTTGCCCACTGGAGTGCCGTGTTTCTATCACTGAATATCTGTACCTGGTGTCAGTAGCAGGGTTGCCCACTGGAGTGCCGTGTTTCTATCACTGAATATCTGTACCTGGTGTCAGTAGCAGGGTTGCCCACTGGAGTGCCGTGTTTCTATCACTGAATATCTGTACCTGGTGTCAGTAGCAGGGTTGCCCACTGGAGTGCCGTGTTTCCATCACTGAATATCTGTACCTGGTGTCAGTAGCAGGGTTGCCCACTGGAGTGCCGTGTTTCTATCACTGAATATCTGTACCTGGTGTCAGTAGCAGGGTTGCCCCACTGAGTGCCGTGTTTTCATCACTGAATATCTGTACATGGGTCCAGTAGCAGGGTTGCCCACTGAGTGCCGTGTTTCTATCACTGAATATCTGTACATGGGGTCAGTAGCAGGGTTGCCCAGCTGGAGTGCCGTGTTTCTATCACTGAATATCTGTACATGGGGTCAGTAGTCAGGGTTGCCACTGGAGTGCCGTGTTTCTATCAACTGAATATCTGTACATGGGTCAGTAGCAGGGTTGCCCACTGGAGTCCGTGTTTCTATCACCGAATATCTGTACATGGGGTCAGTAGCAGGTTGCCCACTGAGTGCCGTGTTCTATCACGAATATCTGTACATGGGGTCAGTACGGTTGCCACTGGAGTGCCGTGTTTCTATCACTGAATATCTGTACATGGGGTCAGTAGCAGGGTTGCCCACTGGATGGTGCCGTGTTCTATCTATCACTGAATATCTGTACCGGGGGTCAGTAGCAGGGTGTCCCATGGAGTGCCGTGTTTCTATCACTGAATATCTGTACATGGGGTCAGTAAGCAGGGTTGCCCACTGGAGTGCCGTGTTTTCATCACTGAAATATCTTGTATGGGGTCAGTAGAAGGGTTGCCCACTGGAGTGCCGTGTTTTCTCATCACTGAATATCTGTACCTGGTGTCAGTAGCAGGGTTGCCCACTGGAGTGCCGTGTTTCTATCACTGAATATCTGTACTGGTGTCAGTAAGAGGGTTGCCCACTGGAGTGCGTGTTTCTTCTATCACTGAATATCTGTACATGGGGTCAGTAGCAGGGTTTGCCCACTGGAGTGCCGTGTTTCTATCACTGAATATCTGTACCTGGTGTTCTGTATGCAGGGTTTCCCGCACTGGAGTGCCGTGTTTCTATCACTGAATATCTGTACCTGGTGTCAGTAGCAGGGTTGCCCACTGGAGTGCCGTGTTTCTATCACTGAATATCTGTACATGGGGTTAGTAGAAGGGTTGCCCATTGGAGTGCCGTGTTTCTATCACTGAATATCTGTACATGGGGTCAGTAGCAGGGTTGCCCACTGGTCCCATCATGCTGAACAGATTTCGCCAGCCCTGCTTGGGGAGCTACTGAAACTCCCTGGCGGAAAGTGTCCCTGGATCAATCGACCTTCTGAACATGAAAAGTCTTAGCCATGTTTTGCTTTTAAATCTCTGTTGAGAATACAAAAATTGGACTGGTTGTGTGAAAAAAAATCCAGGGCGGGGGCAACAAAGGGAACAGAAATAAACGTGTGCAGAAAAAAACCATTAGAGTGGAAGCCGCAGGGGGAGGGAGGCTCTGTATGTGATTTGGCTACTTTGTATTAATGTAACCCTTTTAGTGCTGGTTGGGTTGCAGATATGTTATGGGACTCTTCCAGCACTGAAGCAGTTAAGGTTGGGGATGGCATTGCGTTGGGAGAAACACAGCCCCAGAGAGAGCGCAAGGCCACACAGCGCCCATTCAATCACAGCAAAGTAAATGAAATATTGATTGAAAGTGTCCCTGAAAACAGAAAGCCATTAAGGAGGCGTAGAAACCGAGGCGTTCTTCATTCTCAGAGCTCTCTCCCCTCCCCCAGCCCCAACAATGCAGGGTAATGAAATGCATTATCCCAGGGAGATGGGGCCTTTGTCTCTGAGAGCGCGAAGCAGTCGCTGCTGGTGATGTTTACTGTGAGGACCTAGAGTGCTGCAGCAAACTGCCCACCCCCCACCCCTCCTCGGGATAGCAATGTTAGTCCTAGTTGGCTGTACAATGTTGTCAGTCAAGCACATTCCACACTGTACCCCCAAAATGACTCTGTATTCCCCTCTAAGCTCTGCGCATCATATCTGTAAGGAGAGGCTAAGTTTGTAGCATTGCAGTTAAAATTAGTTTTACCCCCCGACAATCCTAAACTCCAGACAAGCAAGCCCAGGATTCTTATACCTATTTGTTTTAGCCAACTTAGTCTGATAATTATAAAAATGTTATTTGTGTCAAACACTCAAGTGTGCATGGTGTAGTGGTTAAGGTGTCGCCCTTGAATACAAAAGTTTGTGGGTTCCATTCTAGCCTCCGTGGTTCACTCTGTGTGACCTTGGGCAAGATCTTTAGTTCTCTCTGCTTCAGGCACCAGACATTAGATTATAACATTTTCAGGGAAGAGACTGTATCATTGAACACTTGCTGCAAATCTATATAATAATTAGCATTTTATTACAGGCAGTGAAAAGAGTGAACCAATACGACCTTTCGAACTCCCAGACCCTGAACTGAGGCCCTCTGTTATAAGATAAGAGGTTGGTGCTGCTGATCCCATTAACTCCATGTCAATCAGAGTCTGAAATAACGATTCACATTTACATTCCCACTTTTGCATAATGGATGAAGTGAACATTCCAGATATCTGCTTTAACAACGGAGTGGGGAGATAAGGTCTCTGTATCCATGGCAATTGTGTGAGCCAACCTCAGTGGTCCACCTATGGGAGAGCTCATGCTCAAGCACCTGCTTGGACAGAATTGGAGTATATCAAAGCCTAGGAGTATGTGACCAGTTTACATCGCCATTAAAGCAACGGTGAACTATAGGAAGGAACAGTAGCACTTCCAAGTCGTAACAAGAACTCAGCAGTAAAGTTGGCTCTGCAGATTCTGGAGACACATGGAAGCCTGAAATTATGGCAACCGCTTTCCTTATTGGAAAAAATATAACTCGTTTTGCATCCGAAAATATATTTCACTGACCCAACATTAACAGCCATCATAAATAATACATTCTCAGAAAAAGAGGAGCCGGGGTCGTGAAAGCTCATTTATAACAGTACTGGGGAAACTCCATGTTGTTCCACTGAAACATTTAACTACCAACACAAGAATCTGTTTTTCTCTAGGACCAATGTGGCGACTCAGCAGGAAATAAGGACTACAAATTCCAGGATGCTCTGAGATATTATAAAGTGACAGGGTTGGACTGTCTGGGGTCTGTACGGTCCTTTACTGGAGCGATATAGAGGTGGTGAATAGTGACACCCTCAATCACTCCCTTATACTATTGTGCTGAAGGATGACGGGGTTAAGGCTACGTGAGGTGGCAGGTGCAGGAGAATCTATGAGTGAAGCTGAGTTAATGGTGGATGTGTAAGGGAGCACAGTGTCAAGACATGAATGAGTCGGGCATTCCTTTACAACAAAAGAGTAGCTTCCCATGTACTTCTCCACTTCGAGACGCGCTGCTGGATATGATTCGGAATCACAGGCAAAGAGACCTTTCCTTGTGAACCAACCCCAGGTCACAGTGAAGTTAGAACCTTGGTGCCAAATTTTCTATGCTACGTTTGGAACGTCTGGGAGGAACGTAATGGATCCGTTCAAATACCCATGAGCTATACAAAAAGATGGATATTTAACCCTCCTCGCTGCAGGAGAGGGAGTGCAATGTAATGCCTTGCAGGCACCCTCCTGTGGCAAAGTGGTTAAGTTGCTGTTGACATGTTGCAGACCCATAGGAGGACAATAAGGCACTATATCTAAAAGCTCCTACAAGGCAATAACTTTATCCCTTAAATCAGGGGTTCTCAACTCCAGTCCTCAAGCCCCCCAAACAGGCCAGGTATTCAGGATATCCCTACTTCAGCACAGGTGGTGCCGTCGAAGACTGAGCCCCTGGCTGAGCCACCTGTGCAGAAAACCTAATCTGTTGGGGGGACTTGTGGTCTGGAGTTGAGCACCCCTGCCTTAAACATGTCCCTGCTGGAAAGTGTAGCCTCCTCCTGTGGATAATAGAGTTTGAGTGGGAAACCGTATCCCGGCAGTGTAATGAGCATTTACTAAGAAACTGGCTGCAGTGTTCTGGTGTCTTTTCAGCTGTGATATTTTTCAGCTTTGATTTAGCTCCCTTATATATACCCCAATCAAGTCAGTGGCAGTTAACACCGGATCGGGTAAGATTCCTCGCATTGCGGCTTAGTGAATCCTACAACTGGAGTTTATTCTGCCTTGTATTTGCCCTGGCAACAGCACAACCTTCAACTGAATGCCAAGAGGACTAATGACATGGCCTTTGAGGCAAGAACATACAGTGACATTCGTGGTAGGGACAGACTGAATTAGTCACCATTTGTTACACAATACAGGCACCATGAAATGCAATCTGACTGATACTCCATTGTGTTTCCAATCTTTGCATTTTTTCCCCAATTTTGTACCGGGAAGGACCAAATTGCTAAATATGGGCCTGATTCCTTGCCAAGGGAAAAAAAAGAACATTTTATAAAATGTATTAACGTTGATAAATAACCAATAAAATGTTGAACCAGTGACCTCTTAGTTTTCAGACTTTGGAGGTTATTTAATGAAATCTTCAACTGTAAAACTGAGGCAAAACCGCGGCAGAAGGAATGCCAACACATTCATTAAAGAAAAATCAAAAAGTGCTTTCAATGCCATTCCTCCTTTTTGATATCTTTGGTGCTGTTCCAGCTACTGGGGTTTGCCCCCGTTCTGCCAGGAGAACGATACACCGGGATTATCACTTGATCTACCCTAGTACTTCCTAGGGTCAGCAAAGAAAAGTGCCTTATTGCCAGGAGTGGCTCCAACATCTCAACAGCCGGTGTAAAGAGAATAACCAGGGAGATTGGCTGTGAGGAGACCCGCTCCTGCACACACAGTCTGAACCTTGAGGGAGGGAGGTTTTAGTTTGTCAATGGAATGCGTGAATCCCAGAGAAGGTTGCTGGGGTTTGAAAAGAAAGACATGACAGGAGTATCTGTAACATCCCCCCTTACCCACCCGCTCTATCACTCTCCCAAACAGCCCTTCATCTTTAAAGTTGTATTCTCTATTTCAGGGTAAAAATGCTCTGCCTTCTCTTTTAACAATGAATATGCTGCACTCTATAATGGTGCCGAGAACACTGGGTATACACTCAGCCCCCAAGACTTTTCTCCATAGAGAATATAAAATGACAGCTATTCAGACCCTCGGTGATTGTGTGTAGTGTCCTGCGACTGCCATCTCCTCATAGTGTTAACCAACAGAAGAGATGCATTGGTGGTGAGTGCGTGTTACAAGGTTAAGGGTTGTGATCTGTAATGATGGTGGCATCAGCTGACTGTAGTATTTCTTCCTAATGCAGCATGTTCATTTTCAGGAGGTCTGAGCATGAGAAGCTGATGGCCTGGGCACTTTGTGTTGGTGCACCTGCTAACACCAGGAGAGCGAGGGAAATAAATCTGACAGGTATTATTATTCTCTGTTAATGTATTATAAATGAACTGAAACTAGTGACATGCAAGGAAAAATAATGAGACGGGAGACAGTGATGGTACATGATGAACAAAGCACATTTATAATGATATGAGTAAATATATTCGCATCATCGTCTAACCACTAGTTACACTGTATTGTCATAAAAACTTACAGAGCTACAGAGACTATTAACGATAAATAACCATTACCAATTAAAACACAGTTGTACGACAGCATTGCTCTTTCCATTTTAAAAACAAGCAATATCATTCCTTTTTTTTGTTGTTTTTTTTGTTTTGTTTTTTTAATATATATCAGTTTTCTCTTCTTGAAAATGATTTTCTGTAATCAAAGAGAAAGTGACAATGGGAGGAAAGAAGAAGAAAAAAAAAAGAACAAATAAAACGACTTTTGATCATCAGATTGGAATGGCTGAAAGGTTCACTTCCAGAGCGGCCTGCAAAGCAATGAGCAGCGCGGCGGATCCATGCGTCACAGGCCTCTCCGGCAGCAAAGGAGTTAATAACAGTGAACAGAAACAGGAAAGGGGGGGAGGGAGAGGGAAGTGGAGGAAACGAGGGGGAAGGGTGGCAAATCATTTTTCAAAAAGTTCCCAATGTCCACAAGAGAGGACACGGTGGACACGGTCAAACTAACATGGTGATGAAGTTCATTTGTAAGTTCAATGAACGAAGGAAAAAAAATAATAAAATAAAAGATCACAGTTCAGAAAGAGAGATGCTTGACGAGAAGCCAGACGAAAGGACATCACAATCATTGTTCATTAATCAGTTGCACGGGAGGAGCAGCGGAAAATGTCACTGAGTTGGTTATGATGGACGTTATCAATGGGTTGAAGTTGAGATGAAAGGAAAACTGTAGTTTTGGGGATTTCTCAGCCTGATGATCCAGAGGTAGCCAGCATTTTAGTTTTTTTATTTTTTAGTATTATTATTTACTATTTTTTTTTGTTTGTTTTTTTTTTTTGTGTAATTATTTTCTTGTCCATTGAAATTTTTTACGACTGCATGCATAGCATGGAGAAGATGCTGGGTTTATGAACGGCCACGTTTTCAGTGGCTTGAGGTGGCCCAAATGCAGAGGTTAAACAGAATGATCTGGCTAGTTGGCACTTAGAAACATGGAGGAGGTGACAAGTTGAAAAAACCAAAAAAAGGCTAATTCTATTAAAAAAAAAAAAAGAAAAAAAAAATGGCCTTTGGAGGAGCCTGCGCTGCGACAGGCGAGACACAATGAACACTACCTCAGCTAAACAAGCATGCAGGGAAATACTGACTGAAGCTGACATACAGATGCCCCACAGAAAAAAGAACATGCAGGTCAACGGCTATCATAGCCAGTGGCGGCTGATCACACACAGCTAAAAATCACAGGTACTGTTCACAGTAAAACCTACATTGACGACACTAAAGAGATCGCTAGTGTTAAAATTATACACAATCAAAAGCGTTTTAAAAGGCAACGTCCTCGCTAAAGTCGTTGCAGATAATGAAACTTTATCAGCTAACAGTTGGCACTTTCATGTGGCGTGTGCGTGTGCGTGTGCGTGTGCGTGGTTTGGCTTAGAAAATGTCCAATACGCACACAGCTCTATGTCTAAAAGGGGAGGATGTTAATGGATCAACTGGTGTTTGGCTGGCCAGGCACTGGGGGGTGGGGAGTTGGGGGGAGGGAGGGTGGGGGGGGGGGGGGTGCAAATCACCCCAAATAAAAATAATCTTGTAATTACAAGTTGCTTTTACTTTTTCATCCTGATAACATAATTCACCGGGAAATCTTCCAGTTGAGAGAGAGAAATAGCCAAGTAAGATATTTCTGGGGGGAATACCTTTTCATTCCAGGCGGGCCTGCTATGTATTACGACACAATGGCGGGGTCATAGGAAACCGCCATCGTCAATTCTCACCGGGGCAACGGTGCTTCTCCGGAGTAAGATTTCAAAGTGAACAATGTAATCGGGGTGAAGGAAAAAAACAGCGTTAGGTGATTTGTAAAACAATTATAAACAAGACAGGGCGAGACTGGGGATTTAAGCAATTTCAGAGTGAGGGGGAAAAAAAACCAAAACACAAATGAAGAAAGAAAACAGACACGGCTCTCGGAAAACCAGACTTCACCCGCCAGAGGAGGGAAATCTAACGGGATCCACGAGTCAAAAATGCTAGCAATGTGGCCTGGCGAGCCAGAGTAATCATCGTCATACAGGTTCTTATGAAGACACTGATCTGTAAACTTACCAAAAAGGTTCTTTTTTTCCACAGTTTTAACCATTTTTTAATATATATTTTACAGTGCTTTTTTTTTGCAACTATATTGCTTTTTGATAATATATAATATATTCTCTTTTGTTTATTATTTAAAAACTATTTTTTTTTCTTTTTTTTATTCCAAACCATGTTCCTTCCTTCTACGCCGCAGCTCTGGGCCTGTAGCACCCCCTTACCCCGTCAGCCCTGGGCCGTAACACCCCCTTACTCCTCCGGCAGCCCTGGGCCGTACACCCCTCTTACCACCCGCCACTCTGGGCCTTAACCCCTTACCCCCCCGCCAGTCTGGGCCGTACAACCCCCTTACCCCCCCGTCAGCCCTGGGCCGTACACCCCTTACCCGCCAGCTCTGGGCCGTCAACCCCCCTTAACCCCGCCCCGCCACTCTGGGCCGTACACCCCCTTCTACCTCACCCTCACGCCAGCTCTGGGCCGTACACCCCCTTACCCCGCCAGCTCTGGGCCGTACACCCCCTTACCCCGCCAGCCCTGGCCGTACACCCCCTTACGCCGCCAGCCCTGGCCCGTACACCCCCTTACACCGCCAGCCCTGGCCCGTACACCCCCTTACGCCGCCAGCCTTGGTCCGTACATCCCCTTACGCCGCCCGCCCTGGGCCCTACATCTCCTTACGCCTCCAGCCCCGGGACACAGATCACCTAACGCCGCCCGCCCTGGGCCGTACATAAGAGTGAAGTTGGATAGTGCTTTATTTTTTTTCTTTTCCTAACTCCCTTTTTGTATAGGTAACTCACCCACCCAAAACCCCCTGCTGTTTCCCAGCAAAACAGTAGTTCAATTATAGCGTCACCTAGGACTAATACTGATTACCCACGTCGGCACGGAAGGGGCCACTAATACGTGGCTCTGCAACGTATTACTGGTCTCTGCGGCGCTGGCAGGGTTAGAAACCTATGCGCTATGTCATGTCTACATTCAGTTCATTTTCAACTACAACGATGCTGGTAAAATAGCAGGCTTCAAAAACGTTTACTTTTGACGCGTAAACAATAAAACCTTAACGAGAGAGAGAACCAGTCAAAGACCTTCAAATAAAAAAAAGAACCAAAATAAAAAACACTTTAAAAAAAAAATTAAAAAAAGAGGAAAATTCCCTCTCTGAAACATCCGTAAAACATGTATTATTTACAGATGCACTTTGTCAACACCGTTGCGTTCATTTGCATAATTATATATTATTCACATGACGCGCACTTCCCCTGCCATAAACAAAAACAAAAATTAAAATATAAATTGCTCCTGCAAAATACAGTACATCCATGAAAAGAAGAAGAAGGGTGGGGGGGAAACAATTAAGTTAACATCCGGGGAAAGGGGCAGGGGGGCGTTTAACCCACTTTCTGTGGGTTGGCCGCCCGGACGCCTTGCTCGTAAGTGACCCGTTGCGTGATTAGATACTGCGCTGCCTGTGTTGCGGCTGGCGTGCCCGTTATGGTTACCTTGCGGTTTCTGGTGCCGGGGACAAACTCCCCCTTTTTGGAGATCTGTATCCTGGCGCCAGTCAACTCCTGGTACTCCACCAATGTCTTGCCACCTTTGCCAAGGATGGCGCCCACCAGATTCTCCGGGACGGCGATTTCCACCACGTCCTTGGAGCCGTCCGTCGACTTCTCTGTACCCAGAATGGCACTGGCCGCCAGAGGGGAGGCTCCAAAATATCCGTTGGTAGCTGCGGTGGCTGCAGCCAGGCTGCCCAGTGCAAACGTCCCCGCCGCTCCCCCTGGTGTGCCGCCCCCAGATGCTTCGCTGGCATATGTAGCCAGCAGGTTGGCTGCCGCTGCTGCGGCTGGGTTAGCACTGGCAGCGGCAGCTGCCAATGCTCCCGTGGCCGCCGCTTGGCTCAATCCCAGCCCCAGCGTGTTGAGGTTGTAGCCGTAACTGGCCAGAGTGTTGAGGGCCGATGTTATAGCAACCAGATCATTTCCAGTGAAGCCGGAGAGGACGGTGGGGAAGGCTGCCACCCCTGCGAGGTTAGCGTGGCCCAAGAGCCCTGCGGCTGCGGCAGCGGTGGGCAAGACCTCGGCAGTGTTGGCGTAGGGGGAACCTGTGGGGTTGGAGTTGGCAACGGGGCCGGTGACGTTGGCGTAGCTGATGTTCAGACAGCTGCCGCTCTGTGGGTCCTCCTGAATCTTCTGCACAATCAGTTCCACCGCCTTGCGGTTTTGCTCGGGCTCCCCGCTCACCGTCACCACACGCTCCTGCAGATTAATGCCGTCCGGCTTCTGGGATAGCTGCACCCAGGCTCCTGACTGCTCCATCACGGCCTTTACTGTGGCACCACCCTTCCCGATGATCAGGCCCGCGGTGCTGTTGGGGACAATGATCTTCACCTGTGGTTGGAAAGAGATGAAGAAACCGAGGGAAAAAAGAAAAGATCGATGGAGATCACATGGATAATAAGGAGACGTGCGCACGAGCGGTGTGTGGGGTGTTGTGTATGAGGGTCAATATCTCCTGAACAAAGATGGCAAGCTCATCAATGCCTGCACCGTTCCACTGTGTCTGCGATGAATATATTTGGGCATTGTATCAAAATAAAGATGATCCCATATTTGCAATCACAATACAACTTGTATCTCATGTAATTAAGTTAGTAAATCTACTGTCACGACGTCTCTAAGAATAAAAGTTACATAATTCTCGGGACTGACGCTGTGCCAAAGGTCAGCAGGGCACTAGGATGTCTACGAGTGTCCCTCGACCTATGAAAGGGTTAATGTCCTTTATTTTGCTTTCTATGTTCTTACTCCAGTAAAGGGTCACCAGACCCTTCCCTCACCTGTCCTGGGCTGTACATCACACAGGCTGTATAGTCTCACCTGTCCTGGGCTGTACATCACACAGGCTGTATAGTCTCACCTGTCCTGGGCTGTACATCACACAGGCTGTATAGTCTCACCTGTCCTGGGCTGTACATCACACAGGCTGTATAGTCTCACCTGTCCTGGGCTGTACATCACACAGGCTGTATAGTCTCACCTGTCCTGGGCTGTACATCACACAGGCTGTATAGTCTCACCTGTCCTGGGCTGTACATCACACAGGCTCATAGTCCCCATGCAGCCCGAAGACACTTGTGCCAAAATTATGAATCCTGAAAACAAATGATCTCACATCATGCAGATGTGAAACTACAGAATAACACATTCCTCACACACTGCGGGATATTAACCCATCCCGCTCTGTGTTGGTCCCGTCCTCACACACTGCGGGATATTAACCCATCCCGCCCTGTGCTGGTCCTGTCCTCACACACTGCGGGATATTAACCCATCCCGGCCTGTGCTGGTCCTGTCCTCACACACTGCGGGATATTAACCCATCCTGCTCTGTGCTGGTCCCGTCCTCACACTGCGGGATATTAACCCATCCCGCTCTGTGCTGGTCCTGTCCTCACACACTGCGGGATATTAAACCATCCCGCTCTGTGCTGGTCCTGTCCTCACACGCTGCGGGATATTAACCCATCCCGCCCTGTGCTGGTCCTGTCCTCACACGCTGTGGGATATTAACCCATCCCGCCCTGTGCTGGTCCTGTCCTCACACGCTGCGGGATATTAACCATCCGCCCTGTGCTGGTCCCGTGCCTCCACACCTGGGGATATTAAACCATCTCCCGCTCTGGCTGTGTCTGTCTCACACGCGGGATATTAACCCATCCCGCTCTGTGCTGGTCCTGTCCTACACACTGCGGGATATTAACCCATCCCGCTCTGTGCTGGTCCTGTCCTCACACTGCGGGATATTAACCCATCCCGCCCTGTGCTGGTCCTGTCCTCACCACTGCGGGATATTAACCATCCCGCCCGGCTGGTCCCGTCCTCACACGAGCGCGGATATAACACCATCCCGCTCTGTGCTGGTCCTGTCCTCACACGTGCTGGGATTAACCCATCCGCGCCTTGCTGGATGTTCTGGTCCATCCGCGCTCTGGGATGATTAACCCATCCCGCTGTGCTGGTCCCGTCCTCCACACTGGGGATTTATTAACCCATCCAGCGTCGCTGTGTGGTCCTGTCCTCACACGTGGGATATTAACCCATTCCGCTCTGTGCTGTGTCCCGTCCTCACACTGCGGAGATTAACCCATCCCGCCCTGGTGCTGGTCCGTCCTCACACTGCGGATTATTAACCCATCCCGGTAGTCTGGTCCTGTCCTCACACATGCGGGATATTTAACCCATCCCGCCTGTGCTGGCCTGTCCTGTCCTCACATGCGGGGAATATTAACCATCCCGCCTGTGCATGTCCTGTCTACACAGGGGATTATAACCCACCCGCTCCTGTGTGCTGTCCTGTCCTTCACACTGCGGGATATTGTAACCCATCCGCTCGCTGTGCTGTCTGCCTGTACATGCGGGATATTTAACCCATTCCGCCTCTGCTGGTCCGTCCTCACACTCGGGATATTAACCAATCCTGTACTGGTGCTGCCTCGTCCTCAACACGCTGCGGATATTAACCCATCCCGCCTGTGCTGCCCTGTCCTCTACACTGCGGGATAAACCCATCCCGCCTGTGCTGGTCCCTGTCCTCACACACTGCGGGATTATAACCATCCCGCTCTGGTGTCCGTCCTCACACACTGGGGATATTAACCATCCCGCCTGGTGCTGGTCTGTCCTCACACGCTTGGGATATTAACCCATCCCGCCCTGTGGCTGGGTCCTGTCCTTACACGCTGCGGGATATTAAACCCATCCCGCCCCTGTGCTGCCGTCCTCCACACTGCGGGATATTAACCCATCCCGCTCTGTGCTGGTCCTGTCCTCACTGCGGAGAACCCCATCCCGCTCGTGCTGTCCGTTCTCACAACTGCGGGATATAACCCATCCCGCTCTTGTGGGTCCGTCCTCACACGCTGCGGGTATACATCCCGCCTGTCTGCTGCTCACACTGGGGAATTAACCATCCCGCCCTGGCTGCCTGCTCACACGCTGTGGGATATTTAACCCATCGCCGCTCTGTGCTGGTCCATGGTCCTCACACACTGCGGGATATTAACCCATCCCGCTCTGTGCTGGTCCTGTCCTCACACACGCGGGATATTAACCCATCCGCTCTGTGCTGGTCTGTCCCACACCACTGTGGGATATTAACCCATCCCGCCTCTGTGCTGTGGGTCCCGTCCTCACACATGCGGGATATTAACCATCCCGCTCGTGCTGGTCTCGTCCTCACAACTGCGGGATATTAACCCATTCCCGCCCTGTGGGGTCCTGTCCTCACACTGGCGGGATATTAAACCATCCCGTGTGTGGTCAGTTCCTCACACGGTGGATATTAACCCATCCCGCTCTGTGTTGTAACCACGGTCCTGGTCCTCACACACGCGGGATATTAACCCATCCCGCCTGTGCTGTCTGTCCTCACACACTGCTGGGATATTAACCATCCCTCTCTGTGCTGGTCCTGTCCTCACACACACTGCGGGATTAACCCATCCCGCCCTGTGCTGGTCCTGTCCTCACAAGCTGCCTCGGGATATATTAAACCATCCGCTCTGTGCTGGTCTCCGTCCTCCACACGCTGCGGGATATTACCCATCGCTCTGTGCTGGTCCGTCCTCACACACTGTGGGATTATAACCACCCGCTCTGTGTGCTGTCCTTCCTCACACATGCGGGATATTAAACCATCCCGCCTGTGGGCGGTCCTGTCCTCACACACTGCGGGATATTAACCCATCCCGCTCTGTGCTGGTCCTGTCTCACACGCTGCGGGATATAACCCATCCCGCTGTGCTGGTCCTGTCTCACACCTGCGGGATGAACCCATCCGCCTGTGCTGGTTCCTGTCCTCACACTGCGGGATATTAACCCATCCCGCTCTGGTGACTGTTACCTGTTCCCCACTCACACGTGCGGGGATTAACCCATCCCGCTCGTGTGCTGTCTGTTCACACTGGGATATTAACCATCCCGCTCTGCTGGTCCGTCCTCACGACTGCGGGATTAACCCATCCCGCTGTGTGGTCCTGTCCTCACACAGCGGGATATTAACCAATCCGCTCTGTGTGGTCCTGTCCTCACACGCGGGGATATAACCCATCCCGCTGTGCTGGTCTGTCCTCACACACTGCGGGATATTAACCCATCCCGCCCTTGTGGTCCTGTCCTCACACAGCGGGATATTAACCCATCCCGCTCTGTGCTGGTCCTTCCTGTCCTCACACTGCGGGATATTAACCCATCCCGCTCTGTTGTCCGTCCCACACTGGGGATATTAACCCCATCCCGCGCTGTGCTGTCCTGTCCTCACACTGCGGGATATTAAACCATCCCGCCTGTGGTGGTCCTGTCCTCACCACAGCGGGGATATTAACCCATCCCGCGGCCTGTGTGTCCCTGTCCTCACACGGGCGGGATATAACCCATCCCGCCCTTGTGCTGTCCCGTCCCACACTGCGGGATATTACCATCCCGCTCTGTGCTGGTCCTTCCTCACACACTGCGGGTATAACCCATCCCGCCTGTGCTGGTCCTTCCCTCACACTGCGGGATATTAAACCCATTCCGCTCTGTATGCTGTCGTCCTCACACTGAGGGATATTAACCCATCCCGCCTGTGCTGGTTCCGTCCTCACACACTGCGGGGGTGTCGGATATAACCCATCCCGCCCTGTGGGTCCTTGTCTCACACCTGTGGGATATTAACCCATCCCACGCCTGTGCTGGTCCTGTCCTCACACTGGGGATATTAACCCATCCCGCCTGTGTGGGTCCTGTCCTCACACTGCGGGATATTAACCCATCCGCTTTGTGCTGGTCTGGTCCTACACTGCGGGGATATTAACCCATCCCGCTGTGTCTGGCTCCTGTCCTCACACTGGGGATATTAACCCATCCCGCCCTGTGTGGTCCTGTCCTCACACATGCGGGATATTAACCCATCCGCCGCTCGTGTGCTGGTCCCTGTCTCAACACTGCGGATATTAACCCATCCGCTGCTGTGATGGTCCTGTCCTCACACGCTGTGGGATATAACCACATCCCGCCCCTGTGCTGGTTGTCCTCACACTGCGGGATATTAAACCCATCCCGCCCTGTGCTGGTCCGTCCTCACACACTGTGGGTATTAACCCATCCCGCTCTGTGCTGGTCCTGTCCTCACACTGCGAGTATTAACCCATCCCGCTCTGTGTTTCTGTCCTCCACACTGCGGGATATAACCCATCCCGCCCTGCCTTGCTGGTCCTGTGTCCTCACACTGCGGGATATTAACCCATCCCGCCTCTGTCTGGTCCTGTCCTCACACATGCGGGGATTAACCCATCCCGCCCCTGTGCTGGTTCGTGTCCTCACACACTGGGGATATTAACCCATCCCGCTCTGTGCTGGTTCGTCCTCACACAGCGGGGATATTAACCCATCCCGCCCTGTGCTGGTCCTGTCTCACACGCTGCGGGATATTAACCCCATCCCGCCTGTGTGGTCCTGTCCTCACACGTGGGATATTAACCCATCCCGCTCTGTGCTGGTCCGTCCTCACACGCGTGCGGGGATATTAACCCATCCCGCCTGTGTGGGTGCTTCCTCACACAGTGCGGGATATTAACCCATCCCTCTGTGCGGTCCTGTCCTCACACGCTGGGATATTAACCCATCCCGCCTTGGGTTGGTCCTGTTCTCACACGCTGTGGTATTAACCATCCCGCCTGTGCTGGTTCGTCCTCACACGACTGCGGGATATTTAACCCATCCCGCTCTGTGGCTGGTCCTGTCCTCACACATGCGGGATATTAAACCACCGCCCTGTGCTGGTATGTCCTCACCACTGTGGGATATTAACCATACGCCCTGTGGTGCGCTGTCTCACACGGGGATTAACCCATCCCGCCTGTGTGGTCCTGTCTCACACGCTGTGGGATATTAACCATCCCGCCTGTGCTGGTCTGTCCTCACACACGCTGTCGGGATTAACCCATCCCGCCGTTGCTGGTCCTGTCTCACACACTGGGATATAACCATCAGCCCTGTGTTGGTCCTGTCCTCACACGCTGTGGGATATTAACCCATCCCGCTCTGTGCTGGACCCGTCCCACACTCTGGGATATTAACCCATCCACGCCCTGTTGGTCCTGTCCTACACACAGCGGGGATATTAAACCCATCCGCCTCTTTGCTGGTCTGGTCCTCACACTGCGGGATATTAACCCATCCGCCTGTGCTGGTCTGTCCTACACAGCTGGGGATATTAACCCATCCCGCCCCTGTGCTGGTCCTGTCCTCACACGCTGGGGATATTAACCCATCCCGCCCTGTGCTGGTCCTGTCCTCACACGCTGTGGGATATTAACCCATCCCGCCCTGTGCTGGTCCTGGCATTAATACAGAAAGAATAATGCCTGCCTCACATCTCTTTAAATCACGCTAAAGTATCTTGTTAAAGCCCCTGTCCCACTTAGCAAAGTGTATTCCATAAGCGCTCATATTTTAAATTGCTGCTTTACAGGTTAGAAATCATTAAATAGCTTTTCAAACGTGCATCCACGGACAATGAGATAATATACAATACATTTTTCTTCTAATTACAATCACAGCTGAATGAGAAACGGAATATTGCAACGTCTGTGCTGTGTTATAAGGCATTTCTGAGGGAAAGAGCGGCCATCTTTAAATGCCCCCTCAACGTTCCCTTACATCAGTAGACTTCTCTGAGCACTGCTAGAGGATTTAGGATGAAAGTGCAAAGACTGACATGTTAAATGCTGGGAAGTGAGCCTGCAGCGCGTTGCACAGCACAGCAGCGCTTACATTGCCCTTTAGCTGGAATGTTACTTTGCTCTCGCTGCGTTTGCCCTAATAGATCTCCGCAATAGGGCGTAAGACAGTCCCTAGAAAGGGTTAAAGGTTGAATCCCCCAGACGGGAACCAGTGGCAGAGATAACTGCTCCCGACTGGAGCTGGCAGGCAGGAGAACACCCGTAAATTACAACATCGCTGGCAGGACCAAAGAGCACAGGGTGTAATTGACTGTAATGAAACGTTGTAATGAAATGATTGATCTAATAAGCTCTGTGTAGTTATTCAGTCGTTCCCTCGACATGAGGTGGGGAGGGAAAATGTCCCGTCTACACGCTGTGACTGGAACAGCGCTAGGAGGGAGAGGCTAGGAGGGAGAGGCTAGGAGGGAGAGGCCAGGAGGGAGCGACCAGGAGAGGGAGAGGTCCAGGGAAGGAAGCCAGGGGGAGACGCCAGGAGGGAGACCGTTAGGAGGGAGAGCTAGGGAAGAGTAGAGGGAGACGCTAGGAGGAGACCCAGGGAGGGAGACGCCAGAGGGCGCCAAGGGGAGATAGGAAGAGAGGGAGGGAGCGAGGTAGGAGGAGAGCTAGGAGGGAGAGGCTAGGAGGGAGACGCTAGGAGGGAGACGCCAGGAGGGAGACGCCAGGAGGGAGACGCTAGGAGGGAGACGCCAAGAGGGAGACTAGGAGGGAGAGGCTAGGAGGGAGACGCTAGGAGGAGACGCAAGAGGGAGAGATAGGAGGGAGACGTCTAGAGGGGAGACACTAGAAGGAGACGCTAGGAGGGCGCCAGGAGGGGAGGCTGGAGGAAGACGCTAGGAGGGAGACGCCAGGAGGGAGACGCTAGAAGGGAGACGCTAGGAGGGAGACGCCAGGAGGGAGAGGCTAGGAGGAAGACGCTAGGAGGGAGACGCTAGGAGGGAGACGCTAGGAGGGAGACGCCAAGAGGGAGACTAGGAGGGAGAGGCTAGGAGGGAGGGAGGCTAGGTGGAGGAGGCGTAGGAGGGAGACGCTAGGAGGGAGACGCTACAGTGCCTGGGGGGCCTGAAACATCATGAAAATATACCCGTCTCTGGACTGTACTAGATAACGGGATAGGGTGGATATCTGCTAACGCCTTCATTAGCACAGGGGAGTGCAGGCTCCTCTCCCACTGAAGTGCAGCTCACTACCGGTCTGCCTGTGCTTTAACCCTTTGCAAAGCTGTCTCTACCGGTTGTGGAGAGCTGTGATGATCTGCCTTCCCTGACATACAATGCCTACCTACACTGTTACTCCATGAGGCTCATACACTATTACTCCATGAGGTTCATATACTGTTACTCCATGAGGCTCATACACTGTTACTCCATGAGGCTCATACACTGTTACTCCATGAGGCTCATACACTGTTACTCCATGAGGCTCATACACTGTTACTCCATGCGGCTCATACACTGTTACTCCATGCGCTCATACACTGTTACTCCATGCGGCTCATACACTATTACTCAATGAGGCTCATACACTATTACTCCATGAGACTCATACACTATTACTCAATGAGGCTCAAACTATTACTCAATGAGGCTCATGACACGGTAACTCCACGAGTCATTACACTGTTATCCACGAGGCTCATACACTTTTACATGAGGCTCATACACGTTACTCCCCGAGGCTCATAACACTGTTACTCCACGAGGCTCATACACTGTTACTCCACGAGGCTCATACACTGTTACTCCACGAGGCTCATACACTGTTACTCCACGAGGCTCATACACTGTTACTCCACGCGGCTCATACACTGTTACTCCACGAGGCTCATACACTGTTACTCCATGAGGCTCATACACTGTTACTCCATGAGGCTCATTTTTACCACTGTTACTCCATGAGGCTTCATACACTGTTACTCCATGAGGCTCATTACACTGTTACTCCATGAGGCTCATACACGGCTTTCCTACCATGAGGCTCATACACTGTTTACTCCATGAGGCTCATACACTGTCACTCCATGAGGCTCATACACTGTTGTTACCATGAGGCACATACACTATTACCATGAGGCTCATACAAATTACTCCATGGGCTCATACACTGTTACTCCACGAGGCTTAACTGTTATCCAACACGCTCATACCACTGATTTACTCATGAGGCTCATACACTGTTACTCCATGAGGCTCATACACTTTTACTCCATGAGGCTCATACACTGTTACTCCATGAGGCTCATACACTGTTACTCCATGAGGCTCATACACTGTTACTCCATGAGGCTCATACACTATTACTCCACAATGCTCATACACTGTTAATCCACAATGCTCATACACTGTTAATCCACAAGTCATACACTGCTACTCCACGAAGCTCATTCACTATTACTCCCCAATACTCATACACTGTTACTCCACAATAGTCATACACTACTACTCCAGCATGGTCATACCTTATTACTTCACAATGCTTATACACTGTTACTAAACAATTTATACATAATGCTACCCTGTGTGGCTGGGGCTTCCCAATTATAGTCTCGTGATTTTCTTGCAGCAGATGTAAGCTAACGGTGTTTCACGTGTTTGAATGTCCTTCGGTTATTCCAAAACTGTGGATTGAGAATAGATCTGGGAAGCCCTATAGTCCTGCCACATACACAAAGCCCTATAGTCCTGCCACATACACAAAGCCCTGCAGGGCGCAGCGGCTCCCGTGTTGCTAAGTGGCTCGCCGTCCCAGTGACATTGTATTCTCTGTTACATGATCCCATGTGCTACAGCATCAAGTGCACCGAGTAGCCTGGGAGAAAGGCAGCAACTTAGTGGCAGTGAAAGTCGTCTCTGAAGTTGGAGATGCTGTTTCAGGATTGTGTGCCCCGTTACCCATCTCCTACTCAATACGCAGTGACGTTGCTGTCCCGCACTGGAGAAGAGATCAGCTCCATTCAAATAAACGGGACGGAAAACTTCCCTGGCATTTGGAAGCTGATTCCCCGCATATAGAATTGGAGGGTTATGATACCAAACATTAGATTGTAAGCTCTGCTGCAGGGGTGCACAGTGCATGTACATTCTATGTCCTATGCTATATGCAACACAGTGTGACTGATGTCCAGCTACCGGCCATCTGAGTGAATTGTACAATATTCCTGAGCACCCCCCACAGGGCCTCCGCCCCCTCCCCCGTGATGATGACACCTGGCATGTGGATGGAGCTGTGTTGCCCTATGGGGAGTAACATGGCGCATGGAGGATGATACTGTACCTGGCTGGCTCTGGAGATGGTCATGGGGTCGGATGAAGAGAGCTTGGTGGCTGGTGGTAATGATGAGAATGTCTGCAGAACAAAGCAGGGTCAGAAGCAGAATCCAATCAGCTCTAGTACCAATGTCACCCTTCCCTGCCAGAGGGGCCCGGCACGCCAATGTCACCATGGGGAGCAGAGCCCTGCAGGCCACTCTGGCACGGAAGGGGTTAAAAATAAATCAAAATAAATACGTTCCTGGGGAGAGCAGGGGTGAGAGGCGGATGGATGAGATCGGATTAGTGATAAAAAATTTAAAAAAATAAACATTTCAGATGGGAATTACAAAAATAAAAGACCCAAACCTAGCCAAATTCAGGAGTCAAAGCAAAGTCAACTTGATCTGGATTATAAAGGGTTAAAGGAGCAGGGCTCCCTGACTCACCCACTCACCGCTGTATTGTTATTAGGGCCACTGGAGCCCAAATCTCTGATCGTGATTAGAGGGTGTCTCGCATTACGCAGGGGCTGCCGGCTCCTTCTGAGTTACAGGGATCCCATATATGAGACACTCAATTGTCTCATCATAGGATAGTCACACTGAGCCCATTCGTTTGTTATAAATCAGGGACTTTGCCAAATACCAACATGAAAGACAAGGCTTGTGGTTGACATTAAAATATAAACAGACTTAATCCATAATTGTTGCATGAACACTCCAAGAGGGACACGCGTAGCCAATCAGAGCGCTCCATGACTGCTCCAGGTGTCTGGCAAGGTGATGGGGAGATTCACTAACCTCCGATTCGGGATCCTGCTGTCGGAGGCTAGTGAATCCCGTCGAGTGATCTTTATGTAGTGTAGCATTTTGATTGGTTAATCTCACAACCCTGATCTATAATAATCAATGGTATTTTGACCCTAGGTAGTAACTGGGAGGTCACAGATTAACCCCTAAAACCCCCTCCTCTTGTGAAGAACACTGCACCCACAGGAGGATTTCTTGCTAAGCTGAACAGGACATTCATTACAAGGGTCGGTATTGCAATCGCTGTGCCATTGATGTCAGTGGGGTCTATTTATCACATAGGGCCCTTATTGCTTTATTATAGCGGAGGTACACGGAGTGCGCCTCCTGCTGCTCCCTGGACACTCTCTCGTATGTCTGTACCCTGCTGTCACATGGCGGAGCGGACATGTACCTGCTTGATGCGGTCGGGATTGACCGTAGTCTGCGGCTGCAGGATGCTGACCGGTTCGGTCTTGGCCACATTCTGCGGCATCTCCCGGATCTTCTCGGCGACAAACCCATGGACGGCATTAAGAGCTTCCACAGTACCCTGGATCAGACAGACCCGCTCGGTGGTACCTGCGGAGAGGAGGAGAAGCCACGTTGGGGACTTTCACTGCATCTCTGCAATGATTACAGCTGACAGAAGAGAAACAGCCATGTATTCCAGGCACAGCACGGACACTGCAAGGACTGCATGCGACTGTCATTACACACAGCCACGCACCGCCACACACACAGGCCATGCACCCGCCTCACCACACACGACCAGAACCACACACCCAACCACACCACACACACACACACATACACACACACCACACACACACACACACACCCACACACACCAGCATTACACACACACTACACTTCAATTACTTCATGTCTACTGTCTTACAACACCATCCACTCCTCACACACACACACACAGCCATTCACCCTCCTCACACCACCCACACACCCCACACAGCCACACACAACACACACACACACACACACACACCACACACACACACACACACACTTCAAACTGCATCTCTTTCATTACACACAGTCCAACCAGCCCCACACACACACACACACACAGTCCATTCACCCCACACACACACAGCACACACACCCACACACACACACAGACACTGCAAGGACTTCATCGACTGTCATTCCACACCACAGCACCGCCACACACACCACACAGCCTGCCACCGCCTCCACACACACACGACACGAACCTGCAAGGACTGCATGCGACTGTCATTACACACATCTGCGCACCGCCACACACACACAACCACGCACCGCCACACACACAGCACGGACACTGCAAGGACTGCATGCGACTGTCATTACACACAGCCACGCACCGCCACACACACACAGCCATGCACCGCCACACACACACACACACACACAGACATCCCACGCAGCGCCCACACACAGCACGGACACTGCAAGGACTGCATGTGATTCTGTCATTACACACAGCCGCGCACCGCCACACACACACACACACACACACACAGCCGTGCACCGCTACACACACACACACACACACACACACACACACACACACACACACACACACACACACACACACACACACACACACACACACCCGTGCACTGCCACACACAGACACACACAGCCATGCACCGCTACATACACACACTCACAGCCATTCACCGCTCCACACACACACACAAACACACAGCCATGCCCCGCTACACACACACATAGCATGGACACTGCAAGGACTGCATGCTACTCTGTCATTACACACAGCCATGCACCGCTACACACACACAGCCATGCACTGCTCCACACACGCAGCCATACACGGCTTCACACACACACACACACACACACACACACACACACACACACACACCCTGCAGCCACATGTTTTAAAAATCCTGGTAATGAGCCCTGCAGCGCTGCACAGCACAGCGAGCCAGTTACATGCCCTTATGCTGTAATTACTTTGCTCTCCGCTCGGTTTGCCCTCATAGATCTCCGCATCGGCGTGTAGAGCGAGTCCCGAAAGGGTTTAAAGTTTATCCCCCCAACTGGTAACCAGTGGCAGAGATAACTGATCTACCTACTGTAGTGCAGGCAGGAGAACACCGGACAGTTACAACTCGCTGGCGGACCAAAGACACAGGTGTGTAAATTGACTGTAATTAAACGTGTTGCTAAGAAATGATGATCTAATAGCTCTGTTGTAGTTATTTCGTTCCACCGACATGGGTGGGGAGGGAAAATGTCCCTTCTACCCGCTGTTACTGGAACAGCGCTAGGAGTGAGCAGAGTGAGAGGCTAGGTGCGGCCAGGAGGAGAAACGCAGGGTGGATGCCAGGAGGAGAAGGAGGGACCCAGGAGGGACCTAGTGAGCGTACGGATGAGTCTAGGAGGAGAGTCCGGGCATGAGGTAGACGCCAGGGGGAGACGCCAGGTAGGGAGACGTCCAAGAGGAGAACTAGTAGAATGTACGAGAGCTAGGGAGGGGAGGATCTAGGATGGGAGGACGCTGGAGGAGTATCGCTAGGAGGGAGACAGCAGGAGGGAGACGCCAGGGAGGTAGGAGGAGAGGGAGGGCTGATGGTAGGTAGCGGCCTAGAGGGGACGTAGGGAGAACTGGGGAGCGCCAGAGAGACGCCAGGAGGGAGACACTAAGGAGGGAGACGCCAAGAGTGGAGACTAGTGAGGGAGAGACCTCAGGAGGGAGACGTAGGAGACAGAGGGAGTAGGAAGCGTCTAGGGGGAGAGAAGAAGGAGCCTCCAGGAGGGGCGGGAGTGCTAGAGGCTAGGAGGAAGACGCTAGAGGGAGACGCCAGTAGGGAGACGCTAGAAGGAGAACGAGCTAGGAGGGAAGAGCCAGAGGGAGAGGCTAGAGGAGACGTCAGGAGGGAGACGCTAGGAGGGAGACGCTAGGAGGTGAGACGCGCAAGAGGGGAGACTAGGGGTGGGAGCAGGCTAGAGTGGAGGAGCTAGGGAGGAAGGCTAGGATGGAGACCTGAGGAGGTGAGACTCTACAGTGCCTGGGGGCCTGAAACATCATAAATATCCCGTCTCGGACTGATACTAGATAAGCGGGGTAGGGTGATATCTGCTAACGGACTTCATTAGCACGGGTAACGGCTCCTCATCCCACTGAGTGCAGCTCACTACCCGGTGCCTGTGCTTTAACTTACCTTTGCCAAAGCTTGTCCTCTACGGTTGTGGAGAGCTGTGATTCTGCCTTCCCTACATACAATGCCTACCTACACTGTTACTCCATGAGGCCATACCCTTTATACTCCATGAGGTTCATATACTGTTACTCCGAGGCTCATACACTGTTTTACTCATGAGCTCTACACTGTTACTCCATGAGGCTCATACACTGTTACTCCATGAGCTCATACACGTACTGCCATGCGGCTCAGTTACTCCTTACTCATGCGCTCATACACTGTTACTCCATGCGCTCATACACTATTACTCAATGAGGCTCATACACTATTACTCCATGAGACTCATACACTATTACTCAATGAGGCTCATACACTATTACTCAATGAGGCTCATACACTGTTACTCCACGAGGCTCATAACTGTTTCAGAGGCTCATACCTGTTACTCCAGGCTTCATACACTGTTACTCCTCAGAGGCTCATAACACTGTTACCTCACGAGGCTCATACACTGTACTCCACGAGGCTCATACACTGTTACTCCACGAGGCTCATACACTGTTACTGCCACGAGCTCATACCTGTTATACTCCACGCGGCTCATACCACTGTTACTCCCGGGCTCAAACACGTTACTCATGAGGCTCACACTTTCCATGAGGCTCATACACTGTTACTCCATAGGCTCTACATACACTGTTACTCCATGAGGCTCATACACTTGCTTTACTCCATGAGGCTCATACACTGTTACTCTCATGAGGCTCATACCTGTTACTCTCCATGAGGCTCATACACTTTTACTCCATGAGGCTCATACACTGTACTCCATGAGCTCATACACGTTACCATGAGGCTCATACACTATTACCATGATCTCATTACTCCATGGCTCATACTATCTACGCTTACTACTCCACGAGGCTCAACCTGTTACTCCCGAGGCTCTCATACAACACTGTTACTCATGAGCTCTACACTGTTACTCCATGAGGCTCATACACTTTTACTCCATGAGGCTCATACACTGTACTCCATGAGGCTCATACACTGTTACTCCCTGAGGCTCCACTTACTCATGAGGCTCATACACTGTTACTCCATGAGGCTCATACACTGTTACCTCAGAGGCTCATACACTGTTACTCCATGAGCTCATACACTATTACTCCAATGCCATACACTGTTAATAATCCACAATGCTCATACACTGTTAATCCACAATCATACACTGCTACTCCCGAAGCTCATTCACTAATTCTCCCCAATACTCATACACTGTTACTCCACAATAGTCATACACTACTACTCCAGCATGGTCATAACTTATTACTTCACAATGCTTAACACTGTTACTAAACAATTTATACATTAATGCTACCCTGTGTGGCTGGGGCTTCCCAATTATAGTCTCGTGATTTTCTCAGCAGATGAAGCTAACGGTGTTGTCACGTGTTTGAATGTCCCTTCGGTTATTCCAAAACTGTGGATTGAGAATAGATCTGGGAAGCCCTATAGTCCTGCCACATACCAAAGCCTATGTCCCTGCCACATACACACAGCCCTGCAGGGCGGCAGCGCGCCCGTGTTGCTAAGTGGCTCGCCGTCCCAGTGACATTGTATTCTCTGTTCATGATCCCATGTGCTACGCATCAAGTGCACCGAGTACCTGGGAGAAAGGCAGCAACTTAGTGGCAGTGAAAGTGCGTCTCTGAGTTGGAGATGCTCTGTTTCAGGATTGTGTGTGCGCCCGTTACCCATCTCCTACTCAATACGCAGGACGTTGCTGTCCCGCACTGGAGAGAGATCAGCTCCATTCAAATAAACGGGACGGAAAAAAACTTCCCTGGCATTTGAAGCTGATTCCCGCATATAGAATTGGAGGGTTATTATACCAAACATTAGATTGTGAAGCCTCTGATGCAGCGGTGCACAGTGCAGTACAGTCTAGGTCCTATCATATGCCAACAACAGTGTGACTGATGTCCAGGCTACCGGCCATCTGAAGTGAATTGTACAATTCTGAGCACCCCCAACAGGCCTCCGCCCCCTCCCCGTGATATGACACCTGGCATGTGATGGAGCTGTGTTGCCCTATGTGGGGAGTAACATGGCGCATGAGGATGATACTGTACCTGGCTGCTCTGGAGATGGTCATGGGGTCGTTGAAGAGAGCTTGGTGGCTGGTGGTAATGATAAATGTCTGCGAACAAAGCAGGGTCAGAGCAGAATCCAATCAGCTCTAGTACCCAATGTCACCCTTCCCTGCGCAGAGGGGCCCGGCACGCCAAGTCACCATGGGAGCAGAGCCCTGCAGTCCACTCTGGCACGGAAGGGTTAAAATAATCAAAATAAATACGTTCCTGGGGAGAGCAGGGTGAGAGGCGGGTGGATGAGATCGGATTAGTGATAAAAAATTTAAAAAAAAACATTTCAGATGGGAAATTACAAAAATAAAAGACCCAAACCTAGCCAAATTCAGGAGTCAAGCAAAGTCACTTGATCTGGATTATAAGGTTAAAGGAGCAGGCTCCCTGACTCACCCACTCACCGCTGTATGTTATTAGGGCCACTGGAGCCCAAATCTCTGATCGTGATTAGAGGGTGTCGCGATTACGCAGGGCTGCCGGCTCCTTCGGTACAGGGATCCCATAATGAGACCTCAATGTTCTCTCATAGATAGGTCACACTGAGCCATTCGTTTGTTATAAATCAGAGGGACTTGCCAAATCATCCAACATGAAAACAAGGCTTGTGGTTGACATTAAATATAAAACAGACTTAATCCATAATTGTTGCATGAACACTCCAAGAGGGCGCCGCGTAGCCAATCAGAGCGTCTCCATGACGCTCCAGGTGTCTGGCAAGGGTGATGGGGAGATTCACTAACCTCCGATTCGGGATCCTGCTGTCGGAGGCTAGTGGTGAATCCCGTCGAGTGGATCTTTATGTAGTGTACATTTTGATTGGTTATCTCCACAACCTGATCTATAATAACAATGGTATTTTGACCCTAGGTATAAACTGGGAGGTCACAGATTAACCCCTAAAAACCCCCTCCTCTTGTGAAGAACAGCAGCACCCACAGGAGGTTTCTTGCTAAGCTGAACAGGACATTCATTAAAGGGTCGGTATTGCAATCGCTGTGCCATTGATGTCAGTGGGGTCTATTTATCACATAGGGCCCTTATTTTGCTTATTATGCGGATGGTACACGGAGTGCGCCTTGCTGCTCCTGGACAACTCTCTCGTATGTCGACCCTGCTGTCACAGGCGGAGCGGACATGTACCTGCTTGATGCGGTCGTGATTGACCGTAGTCGCGGCTTGCAGGATGCTGACCGTTTCGGTCTTGGCACATTCTGCGGCATCTCCGGCTCTCTCTCGGCGACAAACCCATGCACGGCACATTAAGAGCTTCCCACAGTAACCCTGGATCAGACAGACCCTCCGGTGGTACCTGCGAGAGAGAGGAGAAGCACGTTGGGGCCTGTCACTTCGCATCGCAATGATTACACTACAAGCTGACAGCAGATAAACAGCCATTATTCAGGCACAGCACGACACTGCAAGGACTGCATGCGACTGTCATTACACACAGCCACGCACCGCCACACACCACACACACAGCCATGCACCGCCACACACACACACACACACACCACTCACACACCCCACACACACACACACACACACACACACACCCACACACACACACACACACACAGCACCACGGAACACACAGCACGACACTGCAAGGACTCATGCGACTGTCATTACACCAGCCCCCGCACCGCCACACACACAACACAGCCCTCACCTCCTCACACACACACCACACACACACACACCACACACAACACACAACACCACACACACACCACACAACACCGCACGGACACTCAAGGACTGCATGCACTGTCATTACACACATACACCACGCACCGCCACACACACACACACACACACATCCATTCACCGCCACACACACACACACACACACCCACACACCACACAGCACGGTACACTGCAAGGACTGCATGCGACTGTCATTACACACAGCCACGCACCGCCACACACACACCAACAGCCATGCCACCGCCTCACACACAACACAGCACGGACACTGCAAGGACTGCATGCGACTGTCATTACACACATCTGCGCACCGCCACACACACACAACCACGCACCGCCACACACACAGCACGGACACTGCAAGGACTCATCGAACTGTCATTACACACACCACGCACCGCCACACACACACACACAGCCATGCACCCACACACACACACACACACACACAGCCACGCACCGCCACACACAGCACGGACACTGCAAGGACTGCATGCGACTGTCATTACACACAGCACCGCCCCACACACACACACACACACACACACACACACAACACACACCACACACACACACGACAGACTTCAGGACGCATGCGACTGTCATTACACACAGTCACGCACCGCCACACACACACAGCCACGCACCGCCACACACACACACACAGCCATGCACCGCCACACACACACACAGCCACGCACCCCACACACACACACACACGCCGTGCACCTCCACACACACACCACACACACACACGCGACACTGCAAGACTGCATGTGATTCTGTCTATTACACACAGTCGCGCACCGCCACACACACAACACACACACACCCACACCCGTCACACATCAACACACACCACACACACCACAAACACCACACACACCACACACACCCACAACACACCCACACACACACACACACACACACAAAGCTTTCATCCTCACCCACGACACTGTAAGACTCATTGTATTCTTTCATTACACACAGCTCTTCGCACCCCACATGCACCCACACACACCGTTGCACCCGCTTCCACACACACACACCCACACACACACACACACCCACACACACACAACCTTGCACTCCACCACAGAACACACACAGACCATGCACCTCTACGTATCACACACTCACGCACCATTCACCGCTCCACACACACACACACAACACCACCATGCCCCGCTACACACACACACTTCATGGACACTGCAAGGACTGGGTCTCTCTCTGTCATTACCACATCCATGCACCAGAGCTAACAAACACACACACCACCATGCACGCTCCCCACACATCCATCCATACAACGGCTTCACACACACACAACCACACACACAACC